>JAVJIF010016995.1:0-123242 GCA_038442645.1 Agave tequilana | reverse complement strand
TAAATGACTACTCATATTGGCCTTCCAAACATCAAGTCTAAAATGGTCAAACATAGGAGGGCTATCCATGAGTGCAAACTAAATGTGTGCAAATGAAAAATGCAAATGAAGATTAGCAAACCAAGATCTCACTCCTAGGTGGTTAAACCTAAATATCAGGAGCGTAGGCTCTGATACCAATTGAAATCACCTAGGGGGAGGTGAATAGGTGATAATGCTAATCTATTAAACTAAATGCGGAATTTAAAAACTAATTGCAATTACACAATATACAATCAACAAGTGATGCACACAACCAAGCCAAGCATATAAGAATGAATGAACACTGTGAAATGATGCAAGGCACAAAGTAAGAGAGAGAGATAGAGTAAGAGTCAAAGGATCAAGCGTAAACAACAAGATATGTTCGAGGTTCGAGCATCCAGCTCTACATCCCCGCCTTCACCCAGAAGGATTTTAAGTCCACTAGCTTGTCCACAAAGGACTCCCACAAAGGGAACCTCCACCGAGGATTTGGGGCAATCACAATTACAAGGAGTACCCAACTCCTCTCCTTACAAACACAACCTCCTCTTGAGGCACAACTCAAACCAACAAACAATCACCTCCAACTTGAGGGATTAGCACAAAGCTTACACAAGGATCACCTCACCACTTGAGGGATACAACCCAAAGGCACAAAGCCAAGAAAATATAGGGTTTATAACTGGTGATCTAACAAACAACCACAAACAATTTCTTCTCCCACACAAAATCCTATAGAATGAGATAGTAGATGTAGCTCAAGGTGTGGAGAAAACCAATGGATGGAAATCAAATCACAAAGAAAAATCCTTGGGAAAAACTAGAAATCAAGATAAAGAAGTTGAATCAAATCTTTTCCCAAAAACTCTTTCTTTGATTGTCCAAACCCTAGCAAAAACACCAAATAGATTGTTCAATTTAAGTCCAAAAACTTCTTTTGCTTGCTGTGAAAACACCAGAGAGTAAAGAAAAATTCGCACAAAAATTCTTGGAGAAAACTGGCCATTAATGGGGTATTTATAGCCCCCAGAAAAATATAGCCGTTGGCAGCAATTTCTGCCAAAACAGAACTACCGATCGACCGGCCGGTCGACCGGCCAACGGTCGGATTTGACCGCAGGCACAAGCCGGTCGACCGCCCGGTCGACCAAAAAGAACAGAGAGCACTGCTCTCAGTTCCGGTCGACCGCCAGGTCGACCGGCCCACTGAGCTGCCAGACGTGCACAGCTCTGTGCATGTCGGTCGACCGCACGGTCGACCTGCCCTTGGTGCGGTCGACCGACCTGGCCTGTCAGCTAGTTCTGGGTCTGAAAAACAGGGTAAAAATATTGATAAAAATTCTTTTATCATAACTAAAAACTCCAATAAACTTGTTTTGACATTGTATATTGAAATACAAACTTGTGATAAAAATTTCAAGA
Source organism: Agave tequilana (assembly GCA_038442645.1). Taxonomy (NCBI): domain Eukaryota; kingdom Viridiplantae; phylum Streptophyta; class Magnoliopsida; order Asparagales; family Asparagaceae; genus Agave; species Agave tequilana. The sequence continues at coordinate 121,796 of JAVJIF010016995.1, read as the reverse complement.
CAATATAAAACATTTGGAATCATTTTTGTGTCTTGCAAATTTTATCAAAAACTAAAAACTGTATTTTCTAAAACTTGGATTTGAATAGAAAATACGTTTTGTCCAAAACTCTTCAAAATACAAAAACATGATATTTAAACACTTTGAAGCATGATGCATATGGCTAGAAATCCAATATACATGAAACAAATATATATCATAGTTTTTGACTTTAATTCCAAAAATATGGTTTGTTAGAAATACCAAAACATGAAACATATGAAATAGAATATCAAACTAAGTTTGTCTAAATAGTTGAAGCATGCATGTATATAGAACAAATCTAATATACATTAAACCATGTAAACTTGTTTTGATATAATATCTATTCATGCAAACCAAGATCGGTTAAACCAAAAACCGAAAACCAAAACATGAAACGTGTGTGTTGTGAACTTGAGTATCATACTATTCTAATCTTTACAATTTGGATCTAAACACAAACTAAACTATGGTACCGATGTCTTCTTGTAGAGCGCCGTCTCCAAGCCGACTCGATCCAAAACTTCATGATTCACCGAGCTTGACTCCAATGAGTGCTATATATTATCTTGTCGCTCGGCTCTTGAATCACCATGTGAAAGCTTCCAAATCATCTTGTTGAAGCTAATCACCAACTAATATCTTGATTAATGATCTGAAACTAAATCACAAGATTATTAGTACACATAACTACATGAGTTAATCATCATCAAAACTAGAGTGGAAAGCCTTTGGGCCAACAGCATAAACATATCAAACTCTTTACAACATTATTCTAACAACAATAAATTTATCTATTTATTAGCCATGCGAAGCCGAGTGAAGCGGGAGCAGATTTAGGCATACCCGGTATATAATACTGGTTCGACAAGTTATAATAACGGCCGGCAGCTATTTATAAAACATGATAATTTTAGAAATCATTTATATAACATATACCAACTTGCATAAAGAGACATCATATATTAAAAGCAAGATAATAATTATTAAATATGGAACGATGGTAATAAAGCAAGAAATGTCAAAGAATGTACTCGCCTAACACCGGAATGTAAATACCGAAAAAAGTCCGAGAAATCTACGAACCCGTGCGAGCAAGCCACTAGCCCATAAATATATATTAAATATATAAATATAAATATTTATATAATTATTAGAGAGGGAGAGAAAGAGGAGAGAGAAAGTTGTAGGAAGGAGAGAAAGGGGGGAGAGAGAGAGTATAGGGTTATTTTTAAAAGGAAAAATAAGAATTAATGGGGAGGGGTAGGATTGAAATTATGGGGAAGTAAAAAGGGTTGAGGAGGGGGTATTTAGGGAGGAGAATAGTAGTTATATTAGGGAAGAATAAAAGAAAGAAGAAAAGAAAAGAAAGAAAAGAAAGAAAGAAGAAAGAAGAAGAAGAAGAAGAGGGGGGGGGTTGCCGGCGGCGGCCTGGGGCAGCGGCGGCGCCGCTGGGGAAGGGGGTGGCGACGCGGCCTTGGGCTCGGGGAGGAGGTGTGGAGTTGTGTGTTATTGTTGTTGTTTGTGTTGTTAAAAGAGGTGGTGGGTGGTGGTTGAAGGTGGTGGTTGGTGGTGATTGGTGGTGTTGGGAGTTGGAGGAGGAGGAGGAGATGGTGGTTGAGGGTTTGAAGTGGAGGGGGTGAGGGTTGAGGTGGATTTTGGAGTGGAAGAGGAAGTGGTGGATTGGGTTTCTTTGAAATTGAAGGAGGTAGGTTGGAAGTTGAGGTGGAGGGAAGTGGGGAAGTAGGGGCACCGGTTCGGCTAGGGGGCGCTGGCGGCGCTGGTGTGCTGGGGGTGGTCGGCGGCCATGGAGGGAAGTGGATGGGGGGAGAGATGAAAAGGAATTGGAGAGAAATTGGGGAGAAGGAAGAAGGAAAAGATGATTTAAATAGAAAGAAAGGGAGTGGGGAGTAATGAAGTAGACATGGGGGAGGGCATGGGTTGCTGTTGGAGCCCATGTGCTGCTGTTGCAGCTGCAGTTGCAGTGCAGGAAATGGGTCAGCAATGGCAGGGCATGGGGGTTGAGTGAAGGGGAAGAAAAGAAAAGAAGAAAAAGAAAGAAAATAAAGGAAAAAGAAAAAAATAAGGAAAAAGAAAAGAAATAGTATTAAAAATTTATTATTAAATAATTAATTTATTAAGATATCTGAGAGTATAAAATAGGGAGTAGAGAAGGAAAAAGCATGAAAAGAATTTGTCGGTAAATAATATAATTATTTTAATAGGGCGAAAATACGACCGTTTCAGAAACGTTTTGAAAAATTCTCAAAAATAGAAAATATTATTTTAAGATACTTGGTGAAATCAGATTTGAGAAATTCAATGAAGTTTTTAAAATTAAAAATTCTAAATATTCTGGCGATACCGGCTGACACCAGAATCGGTGAAATTTTGATAAATTTAGAAAAATCAAAAAAATGGTTTTAGATAGAAAATGAAATTCTAAGAAGTAACATGAAAAACGTTTTTGGAAATTCAATCCTGTTTGAAAACTAAAAATTCGGGAATCAGTCAGCGATGTTGACCGACACTGGTTTTGGAGATTTTCCAAAAATTCTAAAAAATTCTAGAAAATCATGAAAAATCTAAAATATTAGAAAACAGTGTTGAAAATAAAATCGGTCAAATCGGACTACCGAAAAGGTCAAATCGGGCGGTATACCGATATCGGGTTCCTGGTCCAGGTCAGGGCTAATTGTAGGTCTGAAAATCTAGATCCGATACCAAATAACATAGGAAATCACAACTTAAATATAATACTGGAAGAAAATTGAACAACACGGTCAAAAAATTTTGGGATACGCATCATGGTACGTATTTGGGAACAGGGTGCTACAATCTACCCACCTAACAAAAATTTCGTCCTCAAAATTTTGATAAGGGAGGAGATGAATACAGAAGAGAATAGGGTTGATGGGAATATCATGATAGAATGGATATGATAATGAAAAATGGGGATAGTGGTCTTGGGCGTCACCTCCAAGGGTCCTCGTTCAAATATAGGGCACCACTCTCTGTTCCATTCATCTGATACTTCAGTTTCCTTGGCGGTCAAATGATATGCTTTCCGCTTCCTTCCATCTGCTCTACCTCATGGTCTTCTCTGTGCTTGATTGAAGACATACTGTGGGAAAGGGAATGGAGTTCTCCTTTCGATTTGTCCGGGTCCCTTCTTACGGTGGTACTGGAAGTGTTAGTTGAATCGGGGTGGTACTCCCCATCCATCCGAATGAACAATTCCTTATCATATGACCATCAGACCCACATGCTAAGCATACTTTGTTTACCATTCTGCAATCACGCTTGTAATGTCCGAGCTTCTGACAATACCCACATCTCATTTGCTGAGGGAGAGGTTAGAGTAATTGCTCTGCTAGTAGGGTATCCAGGGGTCCGACTGAGTCTTTACCTCCCTTCAACTGAAAGGGTCTCTTCACTGACTTCCTCTACATCTCATCTTGACGCTTCTTTCCCAATCCCCGTTCTACCTCACGAGCAATGAAAGGACCTGAGAATACGACTTGAGTTGCTGGGGTAGAAGAAACATCTGGATCTGCATCCTCAGGCCTTGCTGGAATCTCCTTACTCGGATCTCCTCATTGGCCACCATGTATGGCGCGAACCGGCTCAGTCTCAGGAACACTGCAGTATACTCGTCTACAGTTTGGTCCCTCTGCTGCAATCTGATAAATTGCTCTTCCATCTCCTTCTGTGCTGTCTCAGAGAAGAACCTCTCGTAGAAACTCTTCAAGAAACTGGTCCAAGTGATGGGCTTCTCCAGCCCCGCTTCTTCTGTCAAACACCAAGTCCTGGCCACATCCTTCAGCTGTATCTTAGCCACTTCCACTTGGTTCTCATCAGGAATCTGGGCTGCCTTAAGAATATCTGTGGTATCAATCAGCCATTGCTCGGTGTCCAATGGCTTCTCGCTACCCGAAATTGTAGCCGGCTATAGTCTTCTGAAATCGGATACATTCCAGGCCTTTGCCCTCTAGGTGCTGTCAATAATGTATGTCGCAAGAGCTCTGTCTGCTGATGTTGACTCTCCATCATGCCATAAAGTACCCTCATCATGCTGTCGCCCTCTCCATTAGAACCGTCACGAGAAGTGCCAGGACCGTTACGGGTTCTCCGTCTTTCCATATCTGAGTTGGTGAAGGGATGATGGGAAGAAGCTGAAAGGAAAGATAGAAGGGTCTCAGGATTCAAGGAAAAGATTGCAAGGAAGGAAATAAACACCGCACTTGCGATTGGAATGTATATTCAAGATTCGTGCTCTCTAGATGCAAATTAATATTTCATTAATTTGCCAACTGAATGTACTGAGGATGTTAGAACCTAGGCTCTGATACCACCCTGTGACGCCCCGATTCGGCGGGTACGGAGACGTCACTGCGACGTATATAAGCAGGTCAGAAATACCCTCACGTATATAGCTAAGCATCAGTACATGTAAGAATCAGAGTGCGAAGCACAGTTGCAATGTACATTCCAACAGAAATAACACAAGTACATGGTTATCACAGAGAGTGATACAATATTACAGGAATATTACATCACTAGAAATATAAAAGTACATCATATGAAGAGATATACAAAAGCTGAGAGGTGCTCACGAGCAGCAAGAGGGGTCTCGAGAACCAAACAGGAGAGGAACTAGGAGGAAGAGCTGCGGCGATAATCCAAGCTTCTGCTGCGCTCCAACCGTCACGGAAGAATCCACTGTGTACTCTGATCAGCTACAGCAAGGCCACCAAGGTTCGGTCTCTAAGATCTGGACATGAGAATCTAGGGTTGTCAGACGCAACCCTGCGAGTACAAATAATAAAGCTAAATGGCGTGCATAACAGGTACATGTGTACATGATCAAGTGATGTGTGGTCCAAGTATGCAGGTATAAGTATTAACAAATAACATAAGGGACATTAAAGGAACGATAGTAAATCATATATATCGATGATCTAAAACTGAAAACATATGTAGAAGGCAGTATGAAGAGTATAGGTACAAGCGGTAAATAAGTTAAACATGCGATAAATATAAGTATGGACAAAATTAGTTGTACAAGCTCAAATTATGGATTCACAGGACTGAAACGTCAAGGGGATAATCCAAACAAGGAAACCCTCATGTATATACCACATATCTCAGTTGCCATCGTCTGAGTTTATAAACTTGAGTTGCCCTAAGAATAACAGAACTATAGTGCATCTGGAGTAATCATCATGTGTCATAAAGCAAGGTGTCAACTCAGGGAATAACATTATAACTGGAATATAAAGGTGTTGCATTTTAATGTATCTAATAATAATAATAATCAGTACTGTTTGATATTTCAATCGCCTCCCTACCAGCGTCTCACATCACCGATAGTCCATACTAGAGTTCACATCCTATAGAACTTACCTGGGTCTGATATGTGAGCACCAGGACCCGAATAAAAGAGAGACCAAATATCACACGTTCCTAACCTTATTACTGTTTGGTTGTTTTATGTTATTCACCCGATCCATATGCTTTTGTATGTGCTACTGGCACACATACATCCACTTATGAATAAGACGAGTTATTATTTGGAAACTGATAAATCTGATGGCTCATATTTATAGTGGGTCCCGTCTCTGCCCGGGACTGGCTCAGGAGTACAGGCTACTACTTCCGGGGACTTATCATTACACGCCCCACACGACACTTCAGATTAAGGCTACTACTTTCGGGGACTTATCATTACGCGCCCCACACGACACTTCAGAAATATCACCATTTTAAGTATGACATCATACCGGTTTCAATCAGTTTCCTCCACCCCAGTGTAAGTTGAGTACTTTTATTATACATATATGAATTGCCCAAAGATAATATCCACAAGTGTATACAGTATAACCATGATTATCCAACTACGAGAATTAACAGGAGTATAATATCAGGAGTATGATATCAGGAGTCACCCTTTTTCAGGGGTTCAGGAATACAGGAGTTCAGGAGGTAAAGGAGTTAGGAGTACCAAATACCTGGTAACAGTATAATAATCATGCCAAGTCCCTTTAAAAGTAATAGTCATGAATATGCAATATAATACAGGTGCCACAATATCAGAGCAAGTGTACCAGTACTGGGTGATACCATGTCAAGTGTCAAGTGTTATTATATCAGGTGTCAGGTAGCAGGCGATAAATATAGCATGGCAAGTACTTGTGTCAGATATCAAGTAATAAGTATAGTAAGGCAAGTACAGGTATCAGATATCAAATAATAAGTATAGCATGGCAAGTACCGGTATCAGATATCAAATAATAAGTATAGCATGGTAAGTACCGGTATCAGATATCAAATAATAAGTATAGCATGGTAAGTACCGGTGTATACATATCAGGGTCAGGTAACTAATATATCGGTGAGAGTCGCAACATCAAATACTAGGTATCAACCGGTCACGTAACATGGTACAGGAGAACGGCATAAACATATCAAACTCTTTACAACATTATTTCTAACAATAATAAATTTATCTATTTATTAGCCATGCGAAGCTGAGTGAAGCGGGAGCAGATTTAGGCATACCTGGTATAATACCGGTTCGATAAGGTATAATAACGACCGGCAGCTATTTATAAAATATGATAATTTTAGAAATCATTTATATAACATATACCAACTTACATAAAGAGACATCATATATTAAAAGCAAGGTAATAATTATTTATGAAACGATGGTAATAAAGCAAGAAATGTCAAAGAAATGTACTCACCTAACACCGGAATGCAAATACCGAGAAAAGTTCGAGAAATCTGCGAACCCGTGCGAGCAAGCCACTAGCCCATAAATATATATTAAAATATATAAATATAAATATTTATATAATTATTAGAGAGGGAATGAGAGAGGAAAGAGAGAGAGGAGAGAGAGAGAGTGTAGGAAGGAGAGAGAGAGAGAGAGAAAGAGAGAGAGAGAGAGAGAGAGTAGGGTTATTTTTAAAAGGGGAAAATAAGAATTAACGGAGAGGGATAGGATTGAAATTATGGGAAGTAAATAAGGGGTTGAGGAGGGGGGTATTTAGGGAAGGAGAAAAGTAGTTATATTAGGGAAGAATAAAAGAAAGAGAAAAGAAAAAGAAAAGAAAAGAAAGAAAGAAAGAAAGAAGAAGGAAGGGGGGGAGGGGCTGGACGACGGCGGCCGCCGCCAGCGGCCTCGGGGCGGCGCCGCGGCCTTGGGCTCGTGGGAGGAGGTGGTGGAGTTATGTGTTATGTTGTTGTTTGTGTGTGTTAAAGGAGGTGGCGGTGGTGGTTGAAGGTGGTGGTTGGCGGAGATGGTGGTGTTGGGGAGTTGGAGGAGGAGGAGGAGATGGTGGTTGAGGGTTTGGAAGTGGAGGGGATGGGGGGTTGATGGTGGATTTTGGAGAGGAAGAGGAAGTGGTGGAATGGGTTGTTTGAAATTGAAGGAGGTGCTGGAAGTTGAGGTGGAGGGAAGTAGGGAAGAGAAGTGGGGAAGTAGGGGGCACGGCGCGGCTAGGGGGCACTGGCGGCGCTGGTGGTGCTGGGGTGGTCGGCGACCATGGAGGAAAGTGGATGGGGGGAGAGATGAAAAGGAATTGGAGAGAAATTGGGGAGAAGGAAGAAGGAAAAGATGATTTAAATAGAAAGAAAGGGAGTGGAGAGTAATGGAGTAGACATGGGGGAGGGCATGGGCTGCTGTTGCAGCCCATGTGCTGCTGCCGCAGCTGCTGTTGCAGTGCAGGAAATGGGTCGGCAATGGCAGGGCATGGGGGTTGAGTGTAGGGAAGAAAAGAAAAGAAGAAAAAGAAAGAAAATAAAGGAAAAAGAAAAGAAAATAGTATAAAAATTATTATTAAATAATAATTTATTAAGATATCTGGGAGTATAAAGTAGGGGAGTAGAGAAGTAAAAAGCATGAAAAGAATTTGTCGGTAAATAATATAATTATTTAGTAGGGCGAAAATTTGACAGTTTCAGAAACGTTTTGAAAAATTCTAAAAATAGATAATATTATTTTAAGATGTCTAGTGAAATTGGATTCGAGATATTCAATGTAATTTTCAAATAAAAATTCTGGAATATTCTGGCGATACCGGATGACACCAGAATCGGTGAAATTTTGATAAATTTAGAAAAATCCCAAAAAATGTTTTTAAATAGAAAATGAAATTCAAGAAGTAACGTGAAAGAAGTTTTTAAAAATTCAATCCCGTTTGAAAACTAAAAATCTGAGAATCAGTCAACGTGCCAACAACACCAGTTTTGGAGATTTTGCAGAAAAATTCTGAAAAATTTCAGAAAATCAAGAAAAATCTAAAATATTAGAAAATATTGTTTGAAATTGAAATTGATCAAATCGGACTACTAGTGATTGATACACAATATTGCATATTTTACCACATAATCCCCATGCATATTGCAAATAAATATATGATTTTTACTCATCTTCTCTATATATTTGCAGGTTCACACTCTAATGGAGAGATAGCCAATAATCACTTTAATTAGCAATAATTAAAGGGATTAAATCCAAGATTAAGATAAAGCCCAAATTTGAATCCAAGATCCAGAGAGATCCGCGCGCCAACTGAAGACTCTAGAAGGACACGTGGATAACAACCTCTCAACCAACCTGCAACAGAAATCTGTTGCTCAACAGAATCCGTTTTGCCGCAGGTTTGCCGCCAAAACGCGGCAAAGTAGAGGCTGTTGAGATCCGAATTTTGCGCCAACAGAAAGGGCTCTTGAAGCTTCTCTCTCAGCCTATAAATATCTGCACCTGACCTGCGAGAAAAGAGGGAGCAGCAAGGGAAGGAGATTAGAGATTAGTTGCATGTATTTTCTTAGGTTTTTCTTTAGGTTTTAGTTTTCCTTCCTCTTCCTCCCTAGAATTCTGCAAGAGAGAGATTGTAAGAGAGAGAGAGAGCTTGTGTAAGCAAGGGTGACACTTGTGGAGCAAGGATTGATCCATTCTCTTCAACTCTACTTGAGCAAATTCTAGTATTACTTGCTTTCTTTAATTCATGCTTTTATTTCCTTGCAATTTTACTTCATGCTTTGCTTTTCTTCATTAATGGCTTGTAGCTAATTTTTCTACCATGTACTACCTAACCACTAGCCTTGCCATCTTCACTAACTCATGGGTGATTGCTTTAGTTCATCTTGCAAGTTAGATGGTCTTCTCTTCTCCGATGGGTTAAACCACCCTTCATCTACATGAGAAAGTAATTAGATCAACACGCAAGACAAACCTACGCCGATGAAATCAACATGAGGCACGCCTTCACTATCACGGAGTTTAGTAAGTGTTGGTAAGGTAGTAAGGTAAGCTAGTCATGGTTTGCTTCTTCAAGTTTACTCTCTTTTTAGTTGTTAGTCCAAAACCAATCTTGATCTTGATTTCTTTTTACATTTTCCACCATGAATATATCCATCCATTCTTTCGTTTCATTTTCCCATTTGTTTTTATTTTTTATAAACATAGAAGAATTCTCGTTTACTTTCTTCACTACGGACCGTAACGCTTCTATCGCTAGCTCTCCCTGAGAATCGACTCGGTATAGCTCTATGCTATAACGGAGATAGGAAAGGGTACATCAAATACATTTTTATACTCCATAATACAACACCTTTCTCGTCTCAATCAAAATGGCGCCGTTGCCGGGGAGAGCAACGGATTTTCTTTAAAGTGAAGAACTAAACGAATCTTCTTCTCTGTTGCAGGTTACAGGTGAAGAAAACAGAAAAATTTGCATTGCAGAATACATATAAGTGGCTCTGGGCCTCTGCTCTCGAAAGCAGAGACCAGAAGCCCTCTGACTTGCCGCGTTCCCACGGCAAAAGCCGCAGTTCTGCAGCAAGAAGGAGATCACTACTGACCTAATTTCTGCAGGGGCTCTGATTCTGCAAAATACATCTGCTGCTATACTTGAATTCCTGTATTTTTCACCTATTACCTGCTAATTTAATCAACAGTAAAAAATTGGTTGAAATTGTTAAAAATTGTTTAGACATTTGCATTTCTAGGCACGTGTCTTTTCAATTCATTTACTTTTACTGTTGAAGAGTGCTGGAGGCAAGGTACGTTTTGCATTGCATGTAGACTAGGAATCATCTCTTGCTTGATTTTCATGCTTTGAGTGTATCCTAGTTATATTTCTTGTACACTTGCACAATTCAATTTTAAGGGCATACCCGTAAATAAGATAAGGTGGGGAGTTCATTACCCTTTCCTTAGCCCAAAAACCACCATCCCAGCACTCACTAACCCAAGCCTAATTTAATAAAAAAATAGACGTTGGCCCTAGGGACATCTCGGACTCATCTAGGAGATTATCCTAAGGGGGAAAAGTGTTGGAAATAGGCTCTTGCAAAATCAGTGTCTAGGAAAGGGATTGAGGGCCGAAAGCCCGAAGGTTGCTGGTTACTTAATTAAGGAACGTCTCTGACGGAAAACCTCCCACCAACCTTGCCCTTCCCTGGCTGATTAACTTGTGGTCTACGTCTACACTAAACCTCCCGTGGACGATCTAATCAGTTAGGAGTCGTCTAGGTCTAGGTCAACCATTCTTTTGGCTTGGTTTTGATTTTTTTTTTCTTTTCTTTTTGTTTGTTGTTTGATTTTTCTTTTTTGTTTGTGATTGTTTGTGATATGGAATTCAACAATAATAATTCTTTCAATCCGAACATGAATTCATATTTCACACCAACTCCATTCTATTCGGATAATTCCAACCCGGTGTTTTATAATATGCACCAACCAAATACACCGGGTTGGCCTTATTCGAATCAATATGACCCATACCCCCATCTAATAATTATAATTTCCATAATAATTTCAACTCTTCACCGAGTAATTGGGGATTCACGTACCCCGAGTCAAATTCTCAAATTCTTTGTCCACCATATTCACCTTGTCCATAGTATTCATTTCCTGATTCCGCTTCATATACTCCTTTTTCTGAATCTCCAATTGAAGAAAAATCTGAGTTACTAAAGAGTATAGAAGCCAATTTACAGAGGGTCGAGCAACAACTTCAAGAAATATTTGCCCCTCCAATTCCACAGTATTTTCAAGAGTCTTACTCAGTTCCACCTTATTATAATAAACAACCATCTGCTTGGGGAACGAGTAAGGAATTCTTGCTTGAGTCCAAACAACACTCACAAAATCTGATGGACTCACAATTTTACCATCACTTCCAAGACAACACTTCATCTTTTCATCAAAATAATGAAATCATCAATTATGGAAAGATGCTTGAAGATATGACTCATGCTCAAAATGCTAGAAATCATGACGTAGATTTGATGATCCAAACTCTTCATTCTCATCCTATTTCTAATGTCACTAGCCACTCTGTTAAAACCAAAGAGTCATGTAGTCTTGGAAATCCAGATTCAATTTCAGCACAATCACCTGAACTTGTCCAAACTTCAAATCCCATTGACATTTTGGCAAGTTTTCCTTTTCCTGAAATTGAACCTGAGTGTGAATATGATCCTGAACTTCCACTTGATGATTCAATTTTCCTTCCTGATTCAATTATGACTCCGGTGTCTTCACCTGATTTCACTCCATTTCCCGAGTCAGTATTGGATCCAGTGCCTATCAATTTTGAAATTGAATCACCAATCTTTTATGATGATCATATTGAACTTGACCAATTCCATACTTTTGAAAGTCTCATTGATAAATTGGCAAGTTCACATTTTTGTGGAATTGAACTACATGAGGAATGTGATCCTGAACCCCAACTTAGTGATTCAATTCTTTTCCTGATTCAATAATGACTCCGGTATCTTACCTGACTTCAATCTTTTCCCGGAGTCGACATTGGATCCTGTCCCAATTCATAATGAAGTTGAATCACCCATCTTTGAGGATCACATTAAACTTGACCAATTATATGAAAAACACCTAGAGGGGGGGTGAATAGGTGTGAATGCTAATCTAGTGATCTTTTTAAACTTTAATTAAATGAGTGATGCAACGATCTCTCAAAAACACGACTAAGAGCCGAATACCCCTTGCGAGGTTCTGAACTCCTTCCTCCCAATTCCCCTTAAATGGGTTAGAGGTGCGTAATGCAACCGTGTTGTATTGAGGTGTGATCGATCAATGCCAAGTATGATGATGAAGATGAAATGCTCACAATGTAAAACAACAAGTATAGCAAGTAAGGTAAACAACACAAGATTCCACAAGTAGAGGGTTAGTTCTCAAGCAATTAATTCAAGGCAATATAAAGCAATAGAAATTAAAAGCAAGAAGAACGCAAAGGCAATCGCAAACAAGATGATTTGTTTCGAGGTTCGAGCACACTTGCTCTAGTCCCCGCCTTCACCTCCGTGAAGGGTTTCCACTATCCACCGAGGATGCCTTTACAATTGGGTCTACCGAAGACCGAGCACCGAGCTCCACCGAGTACAAAGGACCTCTACCGAAGAGGTTGCTCCACAAGAAGGAATTACAAGAACAAAGTGATCACAACTTGATCACTACACTTTTCTCAATTTCTTTTACAAACACTCTCACTTCAATTACAACTTCACTATAGAATGAGTATAGAATTTTTGGCTCTATGAAGTGTGGTGAGAAAACTTCAGTTGTAGAGTGATATAGAGAATCAAACACAACTGAAAAACAATCTTGAAAGAGTAGGAATTGAAGGCTTAAAACAATTTTCTTTTCTCTTTTGAAAACAACAAAACTTGAGGATTTTTCTAAGTAATGAGGAAAAGAGACTTCTCCTCTATTTATAGGGTTAGAAAATAGATTAAAAACAATTTCTTTTCACCTAATTCAACCTGCAAAAGCTCCCCAACCACTCTCCAAAAATCTGCTAAAACAGAAAAAGAAACAGTTTTTCAGAAAATCCCAAAGAGGAAAGAGCCGTTGCTGTGTTGCAGGCTTGGCGGTCGACCGGTCCGGTCGACCGCCAGCCTAGCTGGATATAGCCGTTGGCTCCCGGTCGACCGGTCCGGTCGACCGACCAAAAAGGAGGAAACACAGTTTCCTTCTTCCGGTCGACCGGTCCGGTCGACCGAAATTTCCCGAGAGCAGAAGGCTCTCTGTCGGTCGACCGGTTCGGTCGACCGACGGACATGCACAAACAGTGCATGTCCAGGCACAACGCCGGTCGACCGGGCCGGTCGACCGATGTTGCCTGAGGCTGAAAACTGGGCTGTTTTTGAAGATGGAATTTTTTGTAAAAACATTTTGAAAATACCTATAGCTAAGTATTATGCAGAAAATAGTTTATATACATGTTTTAAACAAGTTTTTCAAGATATAAAGCTTTGGTACATGTATATATAAACTAAGGCATAAACTAAAGCTTTGGTACATGTTTTTAAACAAGTTTTTCAAAACATAGGAAATACATGAAACAAGTGTGTGTGCAAATCCTAGAGCCAAATTTCCTATATTCAAACTTTAACATTCTAAACTTACAAACTTGCTAAAAGACTTCAAGGCTATTCTTCAAGGTGGGCTATCTTCACTTGATCTTCAATATTTGCAACTTGAGCCCAAATGAATTGTCTTGAGTCCAAGAACCTTGTATTTGAGTGAGAGTACTTCTAGTGTGATGATAAACCTGAAACACACTTAAACAACAATTGTTATTAGTACAAATAACTAATATGTTTTGTAATCATCAAAATATACTAAACAAGGGTGATTGTAACCTTGGGCCAACAATCTCCCCCTTTTTGATGATGACAAAACATATAGCTATTAAACAAATAAAGAGAGGAAAAAGCTTGGAAAGCTCCCCCTCAAACAATGCTATGTATCTATCATGAATATGAAAAACTATGAAATCATACATAAAGCATTAGAAAAAGTCATCACCATAAATTTTGTCAAGGAAAACCAAATAATGAACAAATTTATTATTTTCAAAAATCTAAGTATATTCAAACTAGTATATTTTTCTCCCAACAATTTTAATCAACTTATATTCTTTTTCTCCAAACTTATATATATTTCTCCAAACTTATATATTTTTCTCCCCCTTTTGTCATACATCAAAAAGGGTTAAAACATATCAAAACACAAACATATCAAAACAAAAATATTTTAAGAATCAATCATACATACATTCAACTCACCACAAATAAAGGAAAATCTTGCATAATCTAAAGGTTTAGTGAAAATATCGGCAAGTTGAAAATCGGTAGAAACATAGTCAATATCAATATCACCTTTTTCAAAGTGATCTCTAAGAAAATGATACCTAATATCAATGTGCTTGGTTTTACTATGTTGATTAGCATTTTTGGTCATGTGAATTGTACTAGTATTATCACAAAAAATCTTAACATGATCAAAATGTAAATCATAGTCAAGGAGAGTATGTTTCATCCAAAGAACTTGTGCACAACAAGCTCCGGCCGCAACATACTCCGCCTCGGCGGTTGATAGGGCTACCGAATTTTGCTTTTTGGAAGACCAAGATACAAGACAATTACCTAAGAATTGACATGTTCCACTTGTGCTCTTCCTATCTACCCTACAACCCGCATAGTCGGCATCCGAAAAACTCTTCATTTCAAATAATCCGGTTTTAGGATACCACAAACCCAATTCAATTGTGCCCTTAAGATACCTAATTATGCGTTTTACCGCTATTAAGTGTGATTCCTTAGGACATGATTGAAAACGTGCACATAAACAAACGGAAAACATGATATCCGGCCTACTAGCCGTCAAATAAAGCAAACTACCAATCATGCTTCTATAAAGTTTAATGTCTACACTTTTACCTTGTTCATCCTTGTCAAGCTTGGTAGTTGTTGCCATGGGAGTTTTGCTTACTTTTGATCCTTCAAGCCCGAATCTTTTGATTAGTTCCTTTGTGTACTTGGCTTGATTGATGAAGATCCCATCCTTCCTTTGCTTGATTTGGAGTCCAAGGAAATAGTTGAGTTCCCCCATCATAGACATTTCAAATTCATCCTTCATGCATGACTCAAAAGCTTTGCAAAGAGATTCATTAGTAGAACCAAAAATAATATCATCTACATAAATTTGCACAATAAGAATATCTTTTTCTACATGTTTTGTAAACAATGTTGTGTCAATTTTACCTTTCTTAAAACCATTGGAAATCAAAAATGAAGACAATCTTTCATACCAAGCCCTAGGGGCTTGTTTTAAACCATAAAGAGCTTTGTCTAATTTAAAAACAAAATCCGGATGTGTAGGATCAACAAACCCGGGGGGTTGTTCAACATACACTTCCTCTTCAATAAAACCATTTAGAAAAGCACTTTTAACATCCATTTGAAATAATTTGAAATCTTTATATGAGGCAAATGCTAGTGTCATCCGTATGGCTTCAAGCCGTGCTACGGGTGCAAAGGTTTCTTCAAAATCGATCCCTTCGATTTGAGTGTAACCTTGGGCAACTAACCTAGCCTTGTTTCTAACTACATTACCCGATTCATCCAACTTGTTCTTAAAGATCCACTTAGTACCAATTGTTGGTCTATCGTGGGGCCTAGGAACAAGGTGCCATACTTGGTTGCGCTCAAATTGATTGAGCTCTTCTTGCATAGCTAGCAACCAATATGAATCGGCC
Organism: Agave tequilana; assembly: GCA_038442645.1. Taxonomy (NCBI): domain Eukaryota; kingdom Viridiplantae; phylum Streptophyta; class Magnoliopsida; order Asparagales; family Asparagaceae; genus Agave; species Agave tequilana. Next base: position 106,191 of record JAVJIF010016995.1, on the reverse strand, counting down.
TCGGCCTCGAGGACATTTTTGGGTTCAATGTGTGAAATAAATGCAAAGTGGCCACAAAAATCTTGAATTTTAGAACGAGTAGTTACCCCTTTTGATACTTCACCTATGACGAGGTCCTTGGGATGATGAGGGTTGAATCTCCAATCCTTAGGAAGTGGTTGAGTAGGCTCCACCTCATTTGTTTGATGTTCATTTCCTTGGGCCTCTTCCACTTTGGCTTCACTTCCATCATCATCCTTTGGCTTGTCTCCCATGGTAGAAGCATCCTCCAAGGTGACTTTCTCCAAGTCTTCATGCAAGGCATCTATTTCTACAACATTCTTAACAAACTTGTTAGATTCCTCAAACTTAACATGAATGGACTCTTCAATAGTCAAAGATGATCTAATGAAAACTCTATAAGCCTTACTAGTGTTTGAGTAACCTACAAAAATAGCCTCATAAGATCTAGCATCAAACTTTCCTAAATTATCTTTTGTGTTTAAAACAAAGCATTTGCAACCAAAAACTTTAAAATAGGAAACATTAGGTTTTCTAGAAAAATACATTTCAAAAGAAGTCTTAGTAGTATTTTTACACAAGAAAACACGATTTGATATGTAGCATGATGTATTAACGGCCTCGGCCCACAAATAATGTGGTAGACCGTATTCACTTAGCATTGTCCTAGCCATCTCTTGTAATGTTCTATTTTTCCGTTCAACTACTCCATTTTGTTGTGGAGTTCTAGGACAAGAAAGTTCATGCTTTATTCCATGTTCATCACAAAAAGTGGTAAAGGGTTGGTTAATGAATTCACCTCCTCTATCACTTCTTATTCTCAAAATCAAAGAATCTTTTTCTTTTTCTACTCTTTTCTTAAAAGTTTGGAAATACGAAAATGCTTGGTTTTTATGTTCAAGAAAGAAAACCCATGTAAATCTTGAAAAATCATCAACCAAAACATAAGCAAATCTATTCCCACTTAGACTTTTGGTTTGTGTTGGGCCAAATAGATCCATATGGATTAATTCCAAAGGACGTGATGTCATGATATCCTTAATTGACTTGAAAGAAGACTTAGTTTGTTTCCCAAATTGACATGAGTCACAAACTCGGTCCTTTTCAAAATTCAATGAAGGAATACCTTTCACCATTTCCTTTGAATTTAATCTAGAAATATGATCAAAAGAAATATGCCCTAATCTCCTATGCCACAACCAAGAGTCATCATCGAGGGCTTTTAAACAAGTAATATTACAAGACATATTTAACATATCAATCATATAAACATTGCTTTCACGAAAACCGGAAAATACACAAACATTAGAAATTCAATCAATAACTTTACAAGCAACATTATCAAAAACAACATCAAAACCTTTATCACAAAGTTGACTAACACTCAAGAGATTATGCTTGAGGCCATCAACCAAAACTACATTTTCAATTAAAGGAGAGGTGCCAAGTTTTACATTACCAATACCGATGATTTTACCCTTGGCGTCATCTCCGAAGGTGACGGTGCCACCTTCATGATATCTTGATAGGGTTGCAAAGTTGTTGATGTCCCAAGTCATGTGCCTTGAGCAACCACTATCAAGATACCACAAACCTCTACGTCGTTGGGCTTTGGAAAGTACCTACATCATTTAAAATAATTGTTGACTTTGGTACCCAAACTTTCTTGGGTCCTTGAAAGTTAGTGTTACGAACCCAAACATTATGATGTGATGCACTTAGTCTATCATAACAAAAATTTGCTAAGTGTCCCTTCCGCCCACAATGTGAACATGAGTACACTTTTCTATACATGAATGCATGATGTGTATGTGTAGTAGTGTGAGCATGCTTTTGGGGTTTGCCATGTTGTTTAGGTTGTGTAGCATGAACATGAACATGAGCATGAGCATTTTTCTTTGGGGCTTGTTTCTTAGGAAACATAGCCTCAATCCTTTTCTTATCAAATTCACAATTTTTCAAAACAACACTTAATGAGTCTAATCTTTCCCTAAGCATGGAAACTTCATTTGAGTCAATTAGTGGGGCCTTACCCTTGCAAGAAGTCTTATATTTTTCAAAATCATTTTTAGTAGTGGTCAAGGTGGAAACTAAATTATCCTTTTCTTTTGTAAGAGTAAAAACTTGATGACTTAAAGATTCATTTTCCTTTTTCATTTTTAAATACTTCTTCTTTAAGAAATCATAGTTTTGTGACAACTCAACAAAAGCTTCTTCTAACTCATCCATAGAAAGTTCATCATTATGAGAAGGGGAAGAGGTTACCTTGCTTGTGCCTTCATTAGCCATGAAGCACATGTTGGCGGTGTCTATCTCCTCTTCGGATTCGGTCTCCGAATCCCAAGTTGCCTTCATAGCCTTCTTCTTGTATGGCTTCTTTGATGTGGAGGGCTTTGCTTTGTCCGGACACTCCGCAACTATGTGTCCCGGTTTTTGGCAATTGAAGCACACAATCTTCCTTTCTTCTTTGCCTCCTTGCCATCTCCTTCTACCTTGAAACTTTGCCTTGTTGTACATCCTCTGAACATTTTTGACTAGAAGTGAGAGCTCTTCGTCATCTTCTTCTTCATCATCTTCGTCGGAGTGTGATGATTGACACTTGAAGGCAATAGTCTTCTTCTTGGTAGGAGCCATGTCCTCTCTTGCTTTCCTTTCCATCTCATGGGTTTTGAGGTTCCCAATGAGACCTATAAGCTCCATCTCTTCATTGTCGTTGAGTTCCTTCAAGGTTGTTGCTTTAACTTCCCATGAAGGAGGAAGAGCCCGGATGATCTTCCTTACTCTTTGATCATTGTTGATATCTTCACCTAAAGAAGAGAGTCCATTAGTAATCTTGGTAAACCTTGTAACCATATCATCTATAGTTTCATTGTCTTGCATGCTAAATGTTTCATATTGAGACCGAAGAAGGTCAATCTTAGCCTTCTTAACTTGTGAGGTCCCCTCATGAGTGACTATCAAGTGTGACCAAATCTCAAATGCGGATTTGCAATGTATAACCCTAGCTATGTCATCATCATTTAGGGCTTGTAGAAGTGCATAGTGAGCTTTGGCATTGGCATCGAATTCCTTAGTCTCTATTTCGGACCAAGTGGATTCGTCACCGGGGGGTACACTAAAGGACTTAGTCACGGCCTTTGCAACTCGGCTACCTAGAGATTGCAAAAACACGGTCATCTTAACCTTCCATATGGGAAAGTTAAGTCCATCAAACTTAGGAGGGGTGTTAATTCCATCGGCCATTTTTACTATATGAATATGAATGAAATGATTAGCAAATTAGGATCTTCTCTAAGGTTGTTAAACCAAATCCTAGAGTCCAAGCTCTGATACCAATTGAAAAACACCTAGAGGGGGGGTGAATAGGTGTGAATGCTAATCTAGTGATCTTTTTAAACTTTAATTAAATGAGTGATGCAACGATCTCTCAAAAACACGACTAAGAGCCGAATACCCCTTGCGAGGTTCTGAACTCCTTCCTCCCAATTCCCCTTAAATGGGTTAGAGGTGCGTAATGCAACCGTGTTGTATTGAGGTGTGATCGATCAATGCCAAGTATGATGATGAAGATGAAATGCTCACAATGTAAAACAACAAGTATAGCAAGTAAGGTAAACAACACAAGATTCCACAAGTAGAGGGTTAGTTCTCAAGCAATTAATTCAAGGCAATATAAAGCAATAGAAATTAAAAGCAAGAAGAACGCAAAGGCAATCGCAAACAAGATGATTTGTTTCGAGGTTCGAGCACACTTGCTCTAGTCCCCGCCTTCACCTCCGTGAAGGGTTTCCACTATCCACCGAGGATGCCTTTACAATTGGGTCTACCGAAGACCGAGCACCGAGCTCCACCGAGTACAAAGGACCTCTACCGAAGAGGTTGCTCCACAAGAAGGAATAACAAGAACAAAGTGATCACAACTTGATCACTACACTTTTCTCAATTTCTTTTACAAACACTCTCTCACTTCAATTACAACTTCACTATAGAATGAGTATAGAATTTTTGGCTCTATGAAGTGTGGTGAGAAAACTTCAGTTGTAGAGTGATATAGAGAATCAAACACAACTGAAAAACAATCTTGAAAGAGTAGGAATTGAAGGCTTAAAACAATTTTTCTTTTCTCTTTTGAAAACAACAAAACTTGAGGATTTTTCTAAGTAATGAGGAAGAGAGACTTCTCCTCTATTTATAGGGTTAGAAAATAGATTAAAAATAATTTCTTTTCACCTAATTCAACCTGCAAAAGCTCCCCAACCACTCTCCAAAAATCTGCTAAAACAGAAAAAGAAACAGTTTTTCAGAAAATCCCAAAGAGGAAAGAGCCGTTGCTGTGTTGCAGGCTTGGCGGTCGACCGGTCCGGTCGACCGCCAGCCTAGCTGGATATAGCCGTTGGCTCCCGGTCGACCGGTCCGGTCGACCGACAAAAAGGAGGAAACACAGTTTCCTTCTTCCGGTCGACCGGTCCGGTCGACCGAAATTTCCCGAGAGCAGAAGGCTCTCTGTCGGTCGACCGGTTCGGTCGACCGACGGACATGCACAAACAGTGCATGTCCGGTCGACCGGGCCGGTCGACCGATGTTGCCTGAGGCTGAAAACTGGGCTGTTTTTGAAGATGGAATTTTTTGTAAAAACATTTTGAAAATACCTATAGCTAAGTATTATGCAGAAAATAGTTTATATACATGTTTTAAACAAGTTTTTCAAGATATAAAGCTTTGGTACATGTATATATAAACTAAGGCATAAACTAAAGCTTTGGTACATGTTTTTAAACAAGTTTTTCAAAACATAGGAAATACATGAAACAAGTGTGTGTGCAAATCCTAGAGCCAAATTTCCTATATTCAAACTTTAACATTCTAAACTTACAAACTTGCTAAAAGACTTCAAGGCTATTCTTCAAGGTGGGCTATCTTCACTTGATCTTCAATATTTGCAACTTGAGCCCAAATTGAATTGTCTTGAGTCCAAGAACCTTGTATTTGAGTGAGAGTACTTCTAGTGTGATGATAAACCTGAAACACACTTAAACAACAATTGTTATTAGTACAAATAACTAATATGTTTTGTAATCATCAAAATATACTAAACAAGGGTGATTGTAACCTTGGGCCAACATTATACACTTTTGATGATCCTATTGACAAATTGGCAAGTTTCCCATTTTTTGAACTCCATGAGGAATGTGACCTTGATTCTCACAATCTCTTTACTTCTGAAACTGATTGTACAATTCTGACAGAAGATGCTGACCTTAGTTTTGAAGAATTATATGGCGATGAGCTTGAATTCCTTAATATTGGAAGTAAAGAGATATCACCCATATTAGGTCACATTCAATCATTGAAAAATGATTGTGGACTTGAGCTTCATTTTCTTGACTTGGACCCAATTCCTGAACTCACTTCGACTCCTGCACCTTTACTTGACTTCAGTCACCTTCATGAGTCGGTATTAGTTCCTGTCATTCCTGAGTCCAAGTCAACTGTTCTATCATTTCACACTCCACTTTGGGACAAGGTACTTGACAAATTTGACTCTGAAATTTATTATGGAAAATGAAAATTAGATGGGGACATGTACTTAATAAAAATCTTCCATGGATTTATCTTTTTAGTGGGTCATATTCATGATATTTCTGGTGGGTTCCTCAAAACCCAACGTAATAATGATTGGGCCATGTTTCGTGGACCAATCCGACCACCACCGGAACCACCACCTTAAGGTAATTTTTTTCCTTCCCTCTTCATTTTTGTTTCATGCATACATATATCACGATGCATTGAGGACAATGTATGAAATAAGTGTGGGGGAGGGTTTACTAACTTAGAGTTTTTAGATTTTCTTTCTTTTACACTTCTTTTAGAAATTAATAATTAAAAATAAAAAAAATAAAAAAAAATGAGGAGGGATTTTTATGCTTAAAGGAGTTTCTACACTTTCCAACTTCAAAATCTTTCTAAATTCCTAGGTTTCCTCATATTCCAAGTCCCTAGGGTCAAAGTTATTTTCAAAACTTCCAAATCCCTAGGGTAAATTCGTTTTTAACCTAGGGATAGAAGTGGGATTCTAAAGTTCTCTCCCTTCTATAAATAGCCCCTCTTCCACACATTTCCTCCCTCAAACGAAAACATAATCTCAGATCTACAAAAATCCTTCTCCAGCGCCGCCACTGCAATTTTTCCTCTCCTCAGATTTCTTTACTCTGCCGCAACTCCACGGCAATAGCCGAGCTTCCGCGGCTTTTCTGACGATTCCTGAGCAGCGCCAATTTCTGATCCAGTCGATCTCCAGCGTTTTTCTCCGATCTGGTGCTACATCTTCATCAGATTTTTCTGTACCCACTGCAGAGATCAAATTTCTTCCCCCCACGAATTCCGGGGGCGGTTCGAATTCCAAATCTTTCCTTTTTATTGCTTTTTGATCTTGATTCATATTATGGCACCATCTATTTATTGAGAAAGACTTTGGGCGGATTTTATGTGATATGAATGGATATGGGCATGTATTTTTAGAGAGAATTAGGGCAAGGAATTGGTATTCGCTAGTGTACGACAACACTGAGACCGATGCATTTTATTGTCCCGAACTGGTGACAATGTTTTACACTCATCTTGACCAAGCATCGATTGATCCACACATGTACCAGTTCACTGTACACATGCCCACAGGAGACCTACTTGTCACGCTTCCTCTTCTTGAGGAAGTCACTACTGTCCCATCCATCACACAACACAGCGAGCCTCTCCCGCTTATAGATTACATGACTGTTATGGGGGCTCGTTGTACTGAGCAGGATCGTGGGCTGAAGGCTAGCACCATGTTTAGAAATGTTCATTGCGTTGGACGTTGGATCCAACGCAATATTTTAGGGCTAGACCACACCTCCACATTCAACAGACCTGTGTTGCAAATTATACATGATTTAATGACTCGTCAACACACAGTTTGTTTGAATAAAGTCATCTTCCACGCACTCATAGCCAATTCCTCACGCACTAGGGGTGCCAAATACTCCCATCCTATCTTGATTACACGTCTATGTAGGACTTTCCTACCAGATGATGTTTTTGATTCATTCGACCGAGTGTCTGTTGCACCCGAGAGACCTACCAGTTCGTATAATAGTTGTTTGCATGCGGTCTGGACACCTACTGTCCAGCCCTATGATGTACCGGTAGAGTCCTCCTCTGAGGAGAGTTTTGAGGAAGAAGATGAACCTGAGTTTTGGAGGCAGGACCCCCCACATGATACACATGCCTTCATGTCCTCCATCTGGAAGAGCATGAAGAAGATTTTTAGGGGGCAAGTGAGACTGAGGAAAAAGGTAGAGGAGCAATCCTCTAGGTTAGATAACATTGTGGCGACACTGAGGAGATCACAGTCGGCTGGACCTAGCACCACCGCGGGTCCAAAGCGACAGAGGGGGTAGTTTCTTACCTTTTACCTATTTCATGCATTATTTTTTTTATCTTGCATACATTGAGGACAATGCATGAGATAGGTATGGGGGGGTATGTACTAACATAGGATTTTTTATTTATAGGCTTTTTTATTTTTTAGGATTTTTATTTTTCTTTTTAGGTCTTCCATTTTCTTTTAGATTTTATTTTTGTTATAGAATTTCCACTTTCTTTTAGATTTTACCTTTTCTTTTAAAAAATAAAAAAAAACTTTTGAAATAAGAGACAAAGTTTAGATCTATTTTAAGAAAATTAAGATGTATCTTAGGAATTAAGAAAGCCTTAATTATGGCATCTTAAACCTAGTTGAAATAATAGATCTTGTTTGAAATTATAGGCTAAGTAAGAAAAATTGGTGAGATATTTTTATCTTGAATTTTTTGCCTTAGATAATATGCACTTTACACTTACACATTTCTTGGGATGGAGACAAAGACCAAAAATGCCATATAAATAAAAAAAAATAAAAAAATAAAAAAAATATAAATAAAACATCACCTATTAAGCTGGAGAATTGTGCCTCAAGAAGCATGATTATTCACGCCTAACGGTGGTAAAGGAAATAAATAATCCCCTTTACTTTTGTGGCCTTTTTTACTCGAGACCTTAAACCCGAGGGATGTTTTCTCATCTGGTGCCCTAAGACCGTCTGGTTTGGGAGTCATCGGTTAAAGGCTCGTTACAAGGGTAAACTAGAAAGCCTAAACTAAGGAAAGAAAAAGCAGAAAAAATATATATATAAATAAATAAATGGCTTGATGGTTGGAGTTGAAATCCCAGAAATTTTCACTGAGCACGGTGTGCATATTATCTAGGTTTTATGAAGGATAAAATATTCAATCCAATTTTGAATTCTTACCTTAATTGAAGACAAGATCTTGCATAGAGACTAAGTTTAAGAAAGAATGATTATAGGTGGACTTATGACCTAAGATCACTTATATTTTTGCAAAAATAGTTCGAAAACATGTCTCTCTTTCAAAATGCATTTTCAAAACACTAACATTTGTCTTCTTTCTTTATGGATTTTGTGGGTGTAATCCGCTGAAAACCCTCAGGAGACAACACTCCTCCTCTAGGGTAACCTAGAGGTTTAACGGCTTGTTGCACACGCTCAGTGCAATCGCGTCACCTGCGAAAGTGGTGTAATAAATTTGTAGTATAGTTTTTCTTTTCTTTTTCTTTGTTTTGCTCGGGACGAGCAAAAGAATAAGTGTGGGGGTGTGATTGATACACAATATTGCATATTTTACCACATAATCCCCATGCATATTGCAAATAAATATATGATTTTTACTCATCTTCTCTATATATTTGCAGGTTCACACTCTAATAGAGAGATAGCCCAATAATCACTTTAATTAGCAATAATTAAAGGGATTAAATCCAAGATTAAGATAAAGCCCAAATTTGAATCCAAGATCCAGAGAGATCCGCGCGCCAACTGAAGACTCTAGAAGGCCACGTGGATAACAACCTCTCAACCAACCTGCAACAGAAATCTGTTGCTCAACAGAATCCGTTTTGCCGCAGGTTTGCCGCCAAAACGCGGCAAAGTAGAGGCTGTTGAGATCCGGATTTTGCGCCAACAGAAAGGGCTCTTGAAGCTTCTCTCTCAGCCTATAAATATCTGCACCTGACCTGCGAGAAAAGAGGGAGCAGCAAGAGAAGGAGATTAGAGATTAGTTGCATGTATTTTCTTAGGTTTTTCTTTAGGTTTTAGTTCTCCTTCCTCTTCCTCCCTAGAAATTCTGCAAGAGAGAGATTGTAAGAGAGAGAGCTTGTGTAAGCAAGGGTGACACTTGTGGAGCAAGGATTGATCCATTCTCTTCAACTCTACTTGAGCAAATTCTAGTATTACTTGCTTTCTTTAATTCATGCTTTTATTTCCTTGCAATTTTACTTCATGCTTTGCTTTTCTTCATTAATGGCTTGTAGCTAATTTTTCTATCATGTACTAGCTAACCACTAGCCTTGCCATCTTCACTAACTCATGGGTGATTGCTTTAGTTCATCTTACAAGTTGGATGGTCTTCTCTTCTCCGATGGGTTAAACCACCCTTCATCTACATGAGAAAGTAATTAGATCAACACGCAAGACAAACCTACGCCGATGAAATCAACATGAGGCACGCCTTCACTATCACGGAGTTTAGTAAGTGTTGGTAAGATAGTAAGGTAAGCTAGTCATGGTTTGCTTCTTCAAGTTTACTCTCTTTTTAGTTGTTAGTCCAAAACCAATCTTGATCTTGATTTCTTTTTACATTTTCCACCATGAATATATCCATCCATTCTTTCGTTTCATTTTCCCATTTGTTTTTATTCTTATAAACATAGAAGAATTCTCGTTTACTTTCTTCACTACGGACCGTAACGCTTCTATCGCTAGCTCTCCCTGAGAATCGACTCGGTATAGCTCTATGCTATAACGGAGATAGGAAAGGGTACATCGAATACATTTTTATACTCCATAATACAACACCTTTCCCGTCTCAATCAACTAGAAAAGTCAATTCGGGCGGTGTACCGATATCGGGTTCCTGGTCCAGGTCAGGGCTGACTCTAGGTCTGAAAATCCAGATCCGATACCAAATAACATAGAAAATCACAACTTAAATAAAAATACTGGAAGAAAATTGAACAACACGGTCGAAAAATTTTGGGATACGCATCGGGGTACGTATCCGAGAACAGGGTGCTACAGTTAGTCGACTAGACCTAGAACTTAGTCGAGTACTGTAATGCAATCTGAGAATCTAACTTTCTGTTGGAGGGTCTAGTCGACTATATTAAAGTATCAGTCGACTAGCCCAACACCTAGTCGACTAATAAGACCTATTAGTCGACTAATAAGACCTATTAGTCGACTAATAATATGCATAATGCATGTACATGCCCGTACTTGATTTGTGAAGCTTATAACACCTCCACCTAAACCTGAATTCTTCTCTAATGAATATGAGGCACTCCAAATACTAACAATGGGGTGAGGCTGTTACTGAGCAGATCATAATTAATCCCAACAAAAACACGTCCATATATTCAAGAACAATGAGAGAGGACGCAGATCAGTAACGTGGTTAGGAGATAGAGATTTTAAGTTATTTTTTATTTATTTACAAAATCGCATGGAAAAGTGAAACCAGGAGATATTAAGGCGGTTCCTTACAAAAGCGCCCTAATATTAGTCTACTAGGGCGGTTCTTTTAGGAACCGCCCTAATAACTCCTCCAACTGCTTGAAAATCCAAAAATAAGATCACTGCGGTTCTTTAAAGAACCGTCGTGACATATTATATTAGGCTACCACCCTAATATGTTTCAGACTAATTTGTAAAATTTTCAAAAAATTACAAAATTGCCACCACTTTTTATTATAGGACGGTTACAGACCAAAGCGCTGTTAAAAGGGCGTCGTCTATTTCCAATACTGTACTAATGTGTTTGAAAATATTGTAAAAATATACTCACTTTTTAACTATAAAAAAATTGGAGACCGATCTTTTGCAGAATAAGCAGCGGAAGTCCACTTTCTTAGTCATAGTCAGTCATAAAAATTTGAGAAATTGTGCTTCATTCCAAACGAAACTAATACTTAAATCTATCGATTTATTGCACCCGTTCCAAGATATTGTCACAACTCACTCTACATGGTTGTGAGCATGGCTATAAAATGTAAAGTCCAGATATTAAATATTTACTGATGTTTTTATCATGATCAAGGTATCTCTAAGGGAAAAGGTGGGTACAGCTGTCTCTAAATGATCTCTTTTACCGAATGATTACAGCAAACCAACTCGTAATGCTCCCGAAATTGAAATTGGAGGCATATATAATAGAAAATTTTGTAGAAGGTTTATTAAATTTATTTGATTGTTTTAATGCGGTTAATGCTCCAACAATCTCAATCCTCTCACTTGTCCTTTTTAGTGGATGGTCCAACTGGGACATCATATAACTATTCCCTACTTTGTGAATTATTATGATTCTTTTCAAATGTAAAATAGAGATGAGTAGTGTAGTGGTTAGTTTTCGACCCCTCGACATTACGATACGTGTCCATCTAATTTCTGGGCAGATGCGTGACATGTAGCCCTCTACAGAACCTTTGAAGGAGAGTCCTGGTCTCATTCAAGCTTTAAGCGGTTCAAGTAGTTGGAAGATTAGAGATAGGGTCAGTTGAATGTACCCCTATCTCCAAGCGAAATCTACATTTGAACCTAACGGTTACAGCTCCCGAGTGGATTGATCATATATAAAACTGGATGAAAACCCATGGATAAAGACGAACATATGCCCTGCCAATTCAAATCAGGATGTTCAGTTCCAACTGCCTCCTTGATAAGCAACTAGGAGAGGATAGATGCTCAGATAGATGAAAACTTTATAACCTCATCCAAAAACACCCACATGTATAAAAAGTAAACCCCTTCCAATGAGAAGGGGAAGGACCAATAAAACTGATAAATCCTAGAGCACAAGATAGGACAATCATCATTGTAATTTTCCTGAATTATAGTGGAATCCTCTCTCCCTCTCCGTGGTTTTTCCCTTTAGGGTTTTCACGTAAATCTTTGTTTTTGCGCTGGTTTGATCTCAGATTCGTTTATCAATCTCTCTCATTTTGGCGCATGAACAAATTTTTCAGGAATTACCCACTACATTTAGTGCTTGCGTTGAGAGCTTTTTGAGTCCATACTCGAAAATCTCTCCGATTTTCACCACCTAACCCCTTCTCAAAACACCCTCGCACTGCGGACATGGTTCAACCAAAGAAGAATATCTCTCAAGCTCCAGCCGTTGTTCCCACCTCGTCGAAAGGAAAAGGGAAAGCAGTTGAAATCGCCGAGCCCGCGAGTCGTCATCCCAACCTATCCGAAGTTCACATCGCCGACGGTGAAGATTACCAATCTCTCCCACCCCGCCCCATAAGGCACTTACGGCTGTGCCTGAACCCTGACACACCAACGAGCAACTTCTCCAGATGCCTTTCAGCCTGCAGAAGCAGTTGGAAGAGCAGCAGACATAGATGAGACGGCTCTGCGAGGCGGTTACCCTAAAAAAAGACACAACAATTCATGTCCAGACTGCACTCCTCAAACAAGTCAACATACTGTGAAAATCGCAATGTTCCCGAACTGCAGAAGAAATACCATTCATTTTCACAAAAAGTAGCAGACACTCATCTTTCCATGTATATCATCTGTATAATTATGAAAAGAATATGTATGAACAAAGATCATTAGCAAACAATGAGACTCAGGCTTTCATTATTTACGAAGTTTCAGATCGCAACCATATGGAGAATTGAGATAGAAAGATGATCCTATACTCCTTGTATTGCTAGGGACAAAAGGATATAATATTAATTACACGTATATAATAAAAAATATCCCACAAAGCACTGGAGGTTGTGTTTGTTAAATTTCCTGACAACTCCAAAAGTATGAGAGTTATCCCTTTACGTAAATGCCTTGCGAACCGAAAGAAAACTCCAATCTTCCTCATTCAAAGCTTTGCACATCCCTTTAGCCGACTGAGCATCTTGAGGCCTCTTTCATTGACGTCGGACTGAGCTCTACATTTCAGAACAGCCATTACAAGTCTCCTTCAATCGCAATTGATGGCAGGTGTTCGACAAAAGTCCTGAAAGAGTAGCACGAATAAAATCCAAACCGCCACTGCAGAATACCAGAGGTTTGGCGTTGTCCAGGCACTTGGCATCGACCCGGCGTTTGGCTCTCATATCCCTTTTGTTAAGATATACAAATCTGGTAACAGCTTGTGATTATGCTGGAATTGGATTCAATGCTTGAGCTTCAACTGCATTTCCATTCACATATATGCCTTGTGATGTGGCTATGAACTATTTAGATCTAAATTTGCATCTTCTGTGATGTGGTCCAAGTCTTTAAGATATGTAATATTGTTGAATATTGATATGAAAGAACGAAAGCATGGATCTTTGTATTGTAACTGTCATACACTGAATTTGGATTGGGTATAAGATTTAATCATTTGTACCAAATAAGCTTCTTATAGTTGTATTAGAATATACGTAAGTACTATCTCAGCTATCGTCACAGCTTGGAAGTATTATCTCAACCATCATCATAGTTTCAGAATTTTGATGCAATGTGGTTGAAATTTTAATATATCTTATATTTGTGCATCATTTACACAAGCAAAAAAAGAAAGAAAAAGTCAAGTTTATTTATATAATCTTTGACGAAGGACCAAAAGAAGACGTGCAAATTGAATATCAAATTAGGTTACGCTTGATGAAAGAAGTCTTTTCAGGTGTAAATTTATGTTACGTGCACATATATATTCTCTCTCTGAGGCCCTATTTGTTTGCCTTAAAAATGAAGAAAAATTACGTTTTTGCATCCGACAATGTGGGCGCCGTGTTTTCTTTCCCAGGGTTGTTTGTTTGCCCAAAAACTGAAGGGTTGGGCCCCGTCTCCAACTCAGCAAATTGCATGAACAGTACACGAACAATGCGAAAAATGTTTTCCGAGCGTATTGAACGGAAAACGCCAGCGGGCCCCACAGCATTTTGGTGGGTCTGCTTTCCATGAGCCAAGCATCCCCTAATGCTTGCAAATATGAAATGGAACTAGACACTGTGATGGTATGGTGTTAGTTATGTGTTGGATAGAATTAGAAACATTCACAAAGTAGTAGATGGTTAAGATTGCTATTTCCGATCATCCTTTTAGAAAAGCAACGCCCATCACTTCTGTTAGCTGGCTGAGTATCTTTTTCTTTAGGCCTCTTTCATTGACGTTGGAGTGAGCTCCACATTTTGGAAGAACTATTGCAAGTCCCCTTCAATCTCAATTGGCTTACAGGTGTTTGATAAAAAGTCCTGAAAGAGTAGTCTGAAGAAAAATCCAGACAGACCATAGCAGGCAAACTCCTATAAATACCAACACTTATCACCTCAAGCTTATAATCACTTCACCTCACTTCAACATGAGGCGTAGTACTATATTCTTGATCCTGGCCTTCGTGCTCTTGTTCCATTGCTTTGGCCTCCTGCCTGCGGGCCGTACTGGAGTGACGCACGCTGCTGCCAAAGAAAACAGCGATTTTGCAAACGATGCAGGAGACAATGCTCTTGGAAAACATGCGGCACGTACAAATGATGAGGATGCTATTGCAGACGCTGGCAAGAAGAATGGACGTAGTCGTGCCCAAAAACATCGTTCAGGAGGACGTAAGGTTAGTCGTGGAAAGCTCGCTAGCGGCAGCCAGAGGTTTGGCATGGGCCCCGGCTTCGGCCTTCACCCAGCAGTTGGTGTTGGCCCCGGCTTCGACCCGAAGCTTGAGCTGCATTTCCATGGACATGCCTAGTGATTGTACTATGAACTATATGGATCTAAATCTGCTTCTTCTCTGATGTGGCCTTTTAGCTATGTAATTAATGGATGTAATAATACTATGAATAAGGAGTGAAAGCATTGATCCTTGTAACTGTGATGTATGGTATGAACACATATGGAGAGATGTATGCAACTATGCATCACTGGTGGGATAAAAGGAACCCAAGTATTAAATAATCACTTAATTTTCTAAGGGTATTGTTCTTTCCAAATTGCAAGTTAATTGTCGTGTTATCTCAACGATGGGTGTCGGCATGAAAAATAAGGGCCATGGCTTACAGTATTGAATTGTTTGGTCATGTTTAGTAATGAGTTTAAGACCACCGATTACGCTAAGATAATTGATAAATTAATATATTTATTTGATGTTTTAACCCAGATTGAGAAATCCTGAGGGGAGAAGTGGTTTGTAAATTTTTGATGCCCAAAGTTCCAAGATGAAGGAGAAATGAAGAATGAAGTGAGCAAATTTCTCCTGGTGTTTTCCACTAAGCAAACATGGCATGTTAGAACCTCGCCGAAGATTCAACGCGCACGTTGCCGACGAGATTCACAGCCAAGCTACAAGAAAACTCACACGAATTGAAGCTGCAAACTTTTTGGCTTGCTTTTCATTGTATAATTCTCTGCTTTTAAAGACAACAAAATGGAGAACAAAATGGAAAGAAAAGACTGCCTTCAATCAGGCCGATCACACAAGGTAACTAACCTAAAACATGGTATGCAAAAAATACTGTACATGTGCTAAATTACTAGCTAGATTAATTTAGCACGTTTGCTAAATTAGTGGCAAGATTAATTTAGCACGTTTGCTAAATTAGTGGCAAGGATTTGTGGCACGTTTTGCTAAATTAGTGGCATGCAAGGATTATTTCCTTCAATCTCCTCCTAAGCCTTGTCGTGCACCTTCAGCCACATTGATCATGCCGATCTTTGAGCGAAATTCTTGAAATTTTGTCCTGCCCAATGACTTCATCAGGATATCACTGAGTTGTTCTTCACTCCTGACGAACTGTACCTTGATTAGACCCTTTTCTTCGCATTTTCGGACCAGATGGTACTTTACCTCGATGTGCCTACTCTGTTCATGGAGAACCGGGTTCTTGATCAGGGCGATGGTGTAACGCCCCGATCCCGGCGAATACGGGGACGTCACTGCAACGTATATACGTAAGTCCGAAGTACCTTCCCGTATATACGCTAAGCATCAGTACAGACAAGAATCAGAGTACGGAGGCAAATGGTGCATTATACATTCCAACACATATATACATACAATTACAGAGTTATCACCAGAGGTGATGAATATTACAATAATAATACATCACAGATACGCGCAAATGCGAGAGTACAAGAGATATACATATATGAACAGCATAAAAGGGCGCTCACATACAAGTGTACAAGGAAAAGTACAAGTATGAATAGAAAAAGGGCACTCACGAGTTTGCTAAAAGGAAACTCGAGAGGCTCACAGGGGGCCTGGAAGGATGTGGCCCTGGACGGTCGGCTGGAGATCCACGCTACCGCTGCGCCACTCTGAGCAGCAACAGGGAGAAGCCACGCTCTAAGCTCCATGACCTGGACATGAGAATCCAGGGGAGTCAGTGAAACTCCCCAGGCGAGCAGTAATATGGATGCCAGGTGGCGAGCCAGGATGAGTACAAGTGTCAAGTACAGAAGACAGGAGGGTTAGAACACAAATGAAGTATATAAGAAATGATATCAAGTAGGAAATACTCAGGAGGCAGATAGGTTAGGGCAGGCATGAACAGGTATGGAATAATAATCATAAAACAGGAAATCCGAATAAAACCAATACAACAAATATGGTAAGGCACATCACAGATTCATAGCCGTTTAAGTTGCAGGCTTTAGTATGCGTCCCATTCCACATACCTCTACTTACAACTTAAAGAGCCGATTATTATAACACTTTATTATTACTCGTCTTACCCTGATATCTAGCTATGTGAACTAGCGTCCCAACGCACATAGATCCATATCCGAATAAAACAAGGTTGTTGTTGGAAACTAGCGGGGGTATCAACGAACTATGTTTACAGTGGGTCCCATGCATGCCCGGGACCACGGTCCAGGATTGTTCCGTTGCATGGAAACGGAAGCCAGCCGCAAGGCTAAACAGGAGGGACTTATGTATGCCCTTATCATGATGGTACCAGTAATGAGGGAGCCAGCTCTCCCCTCGGTCCCCTGGAGGCCCACAGGTCAGACCGGAACATGTAGTTGCACAACATTCCTAAAAGCCACTGTAAACACGAACACATATTGATATCCGCATGTTTCCCCCGACCCAATACAAGTTGGTCCTTTTTAGGATTCATTAGTTTAATTATCACTTTACGGGAATAACAGGAAATGGACATGATCAGGAAATCAGGAGTACGTAAGAACTATATAGTCAGGTCACTGCATATAAAGCAGGAATACAAGTCACTGATCATGATACAGGATAATAAGGTAAGGTTCCCGTAAAGGTGATAATCACAAGTCATGTATATCATGCTGGGTGTCAAGTGATAGCATGACAGGGTGATGATATTTAGTAAACAACCAAGCATATCAAAGGATTGATAATAGTCGGGTTAAGTCATGGCAAGAGATCAATAATAGTCAGGGCAAGTCATAGCATAATTAAAGGGTCTTGCCAAATAGTAGCATGGCAGGTGGTCAGGTGATAACATACTAAATGGTCAGGTGATATACATGTGTTAAAAGGAAGCATACAACTAACAAGTCTGAAGCAATGACAAGTAGTAACATGGAAGTGACTCAAAGCCCAACGACCACGAAGGGTCGGTCACGCATGGTATACGATAAAGAAGCAAGCATATCATAAGCATGGTACAAGCACAAGATGAAGCTACTATAATACAAGCAATGTAGTGCAATACATGAATATGGAAATAAGAAGCGAAATACTCATCGACCGATGAAACGGGAAACTCAAATAGAGGCGAGACTACTCGCCTAAATCACCAATATGCCAAAAGATCCAAAATCCACGGAAGCTCGGGATGCGCCATAACCTGTGATATAATTATGTAGAGTGAAGAGGAGAGAGAGAAAGAGAGAAGGTAAGATGATGTTTGTCAAGTGACAAGTCAAGCAATACCAATACATGATATAAGGCTAGAGGGTAAGGTTCATATTCAAGAAAGGAATCAACTAAGACAACCAGCTAAAGTTAGTCGACTAGGATGGAAGAGTAGTCGACTAACAGTTTGGTATAGTCGACTAAAACTGGGTTCCAGAGAGTTGATATTCTGATCCAGGAAAAGTTAGTCGACTAGGGTCATAGGGGTAGTCGACTAACAGACATGACAAGTCGACTGATAGTTAGGCTAAGTCGACTAATACTGTGATACAGAGAGTTAAGGTTTTGGTTCAGGAAAAGTTAGTCGACTAGGGTCAAGGGTGTAGCCGACTAACCGAGGTTTCTAGTCGACTAATAAATAACCTAAGTCGACTAAAACTGTGCTCCAGAAAGGTTACGTTTCAATTTAAGGGTTCAAGTCGACTAGGTTCTAGGTTAAGTCGACTAATCGTGGTCGAATACAGAATACAGAACTGAATCTGGTGGTTGGGTTTGATGGTCTAAAAATGTGATTTTGATGTCATATGTGTACGAGATATGAAGGCACAAGTACAATAGGAATTGATCAAGTCTTGGTGAGTAGAAATACTCACTTTGAATGGTTTAATTGAGACTCGATGTACTCGAAAGGATCCCAAGGTGGAGATGATGGCCTCAATCCAAATGTAGTTGTCGCTTGAGATGGAGAGGATGATCTTGGTGTTGCTTTGGGAGATGGAGGTTGAAGATGAAGACCTTGATGATGCCCTAGATGAAGCTCTTGAAGTTGGTGGTTGAGTTGAGATGGAGGAGGGATTTTGGTGAAGGGGATTTCTTTGTGGAAGTGAAGAAAAAGGAGATGGAATTGTAAAGAAATGTTTATATATGATTTGGAATTTGTGAAGGAGGTGAAATTAGAGTAGATGAGAGGGGGGTTTTTGCAAAGTGGAGGAGGGGATGAGTGTCCTTCTCTTGGCCACTTGGCCGGCCATGGGAGAGAGAGAAAAAGAGGGCATTTAATGAGGAAGTTGGTAGAAGAAAAATGGAATTTGGAATTTTGGAAAATAGGAAAAGGCTTTGGTTTGTGGAGGAAGGAAAGAAATAAAGGAAAAGGAAAAAGGAAAATAAATTATAATGAGAAGATGTTTTCTTGGGAAAGAAGATGAAAATAATGGAAGTGGCGGATTCCCGGGATTCAGTTGCGGATGCGGAAATCTTTCGGGAAAATACCGGAATCGTCCGAAATTCAAGTATCTCGGAACGACCCGAAATAATTACCAAAAATCAAGAATATTAAACTAAGAATTATAGTGAAATCCGTTTTAAGAAATACTTTATAGTTTTAAAACTAAAAATCCCGGAATCAGTTATCTACCGACTCCGGTGGAATTTTCATAAATTCATAAAATTCTCAGAAAAAGAATGTAGGTAGAAAATATGATTCTAAGAAATAATGCCTAAAGGACCTTCTAGAAATTCCTAGCTGATTGTGAAATAAAAATCCGGGAATCGGTCAACAGAACTGGCCGACACCGGTTTTGAAGACTTTCATTTTAATTCCAGAAAAATCTAGAAAATCATAGAAAATATATAATATTGGAAAATGATATTTAAAACTAAAATCGGTCAATTCTAATTATCAGAATGTCTAAATCGAGTAATACTCTAGGATCGGGCCGTCGGTTCAGACTAGGGCTGACTCCGAATCCACGAATCCAAATCCAAGACAAAACAATCATATACGGAATTCATAATACAGAATAAATACAGGAAACAAATCGAAAAAATGCGACCGAAAATCTGAATACGCAACTAAGTACGTATTCCGGGAACGGGGTATTACAATCCACCCACCTTACAAAAAATTGCGTCCTCGCAATTTCGTTAAGGGGGTAAATTTAATACAAAGGGGACAAGGGTGGAATTTATACCGATTAAGATATGAAGCACTAGAGGTAGGGCTCTCAAGTCGACTGAACAATAATCATCCTCCGCACTTCCGGCTGTATAAATCTTCGAATAATGCTGAATAATACTGCTGATGTCGTGGCTGTGCAATAAGTGAGCCAGAATACCGAAGATAAAGAAAACCCTGATAGTCCTGAGCATAATAAAGAAGGCCGATAATTAAGAATCCCGAATACCAGGCACCAATCACCCTGAACGACATAGTAGAGAATGTAGAATATCCGTAGAGAATTCCGACTGCTGACTTCTGAAAGATAGCCAGATCAGAATCGATCTGGAGAATACCAAGCTTCATAGAATTCACCGAAGAGATCACATAATAGCTTCATGCAGAACCAGCCACTACCTTCCTAGTCTATCATATCTTAATGTTGGTATAAGGGCTTCATAAAACCAAAACAGGGAAGGGATATGGAAAGGATTTAGGAATCAAAGGAAAGATAGTCAAGAATAGATAACTCTGCACTTGTAGTTGGAATGTATAACCAAGACTCATGTATTCCAGTTGCAAATTTCATTACCATTAATTTGCCCTCTGGACGTACTGAGGAAGTTAGAGCCTAAGCTCTGATACCATCCTGTAACGCCCCGATCCCGGCGAATACGGGGACGTCACTGCAACGTATATACGTAAGTCCGAAGTACCTTCCCGTATATACGCTAAGCATCAGTATAGACAAGAATCAGAGTACGGAAGCAAATGGTGCATTATACATTCCAACACATATATACATACAATTACAGAGTTATCACCAGAGGTGATGAATATTACAATAATAATACATCACAGATACGCGCAAATGCGAGAGTACAAGAGATATACATATATGAACAGCATAAAAGGGCGCTCACATACAAGTGTACAAGGAAAAGTACAAGTATGAATAGAAAAAGGGCACTCACGAGTTTGCTAAAAGGAAACTCGAGAGGCTCACAGGGGGCCTGGAAGGATGTGGCCCTGGACGGTCGGCTGGAGATCCACGCTACCGCTGCGCCACTCTGAGCAGCAACAGGGAGAAGCCACGCTCTAAGCTCCATGACCTGGACATGAGAATCCAGGGGAGTCAGTGAAACTCCCCAGGCGAGCAGTAATATGGATGCCAGGTGGCGAGCCAGGATGAGTACAAGTGTCAAGTACAGAAGACAGGAGGGTTAGAACACAAATGAAGTATATAAGAAATGATATCAAGTAGGAAATACTCAGGAGGCAGTTAGGTTAGGGCAGGCATGAACAGGTATGGAATAATAATCATAAAACAGGAAATCCGAATAAAACCAATACAACAAATATGGTAAGGCACATCACAGATTCATAGCCGTTTAAGTTGCAGGCTTTAGTATGCGTCCCATTCCACATACCTCTACTTACAACTTAAAGAGTCGATTATTATAACACTTTATTATTACTCGTCTTACCCTGATATCTAGCTATGTGAACTAGCGTCCCAACGCACATAGATCCATATCCGAATAAAACAAGGTTGTTGTTGGAAACTAGCGGGGGTATCAACGAACTATGTTTACAGTGGGTCCCGTGCATGCCCGGGACCACGGTCCAGGATTGTTCCGTTGCATGGAAACGGAAGCCAGCCGCAAGGCTAAACAGGAGGGACTTATGTATGCCCTTATCATGATGGTACCAGTAATGAGGGAGCCAGCTCTCCCCTCGGTCCCCTGGAGGCCCACAGGTCAGACCGGAACATGTAGTTGCACAACATTCCTAAAAGCCACTGTAAACACGAACACATATTGATATCCGCATGTTTCCCCCGACCCAATACAAGTTGGTCCTTTTTAGGATTCATTAGTTTAATTATCACTTTACGGGAATAACAGGAAATGGACATGATCAGGAAATCAGGAGTACGTAAGAACTATATAGTCAGGTCACTGCATATAAAGCAGGAATACAAGTCACTGATCATGATACAGGATAATAAGGTAAGGTTCCCGTAAAGGTGATAATCACAAGTCATGTATATCATGCTGGGTGTCAAGTGATAGCATGACAGGGTGATGATATTTAGTAAACAACCAAGCATATCAAAGGATTGATAATAGTCGGGTTAAGTCATGGCAAGAGATCAATAATAGTCAGGGCAAGTCATAGCATAACTAAAGGGTCTTGCCAAATAGTAGCATGGCAGGTGGTCAGGTGATAACATACTAAATGGTCAGGTGATATACATGTGTTAAAAGGAAGCATACAACTAACAAGTCTGAAGCAATGACAAGTAGTAACATGGAAGTGACTCAAAGCCCAACGACCACGAAGGGTCGGCCACGCATGGTATACGATAAAGAAGCAAGCATATCATAAGCATGGTACAAGCACAAGATGAAGCTACTATAATACAAGCAATGTAGTGCAATACATGAATATGGAAATAAGAAGCGAAATACTCATCGACCGATGAAACGGGAAACTCAAATAGAGGCGAGACTACTCGCCTAAATCACCAATATGCCAAAAGATCCAAAATCCACGGAAGCTCGGGATGCGCCATAACCTGTGATATAATTATGTAGAGTGAAGAGGAGAGAGAGAAAGAGAGAAGGTAAGATGATGTTTGTCAAGTGACAAGTCAAGCAATACCAATACATGATATAAGGCTAGAGGGTAAGGTTCATATTCAAGAAAGGAATCAACTAAGACAACCAGCTAAAGTTAGTCGACTAGGATGGAAGAGTAGTCGACTAATAGTGGAGTTAGTCGACTAACAGTTTGGTATAGTCGACTAAAACTGGGTTCCAGAGAGTTGATATTCTGATCCAGGAAAAGTTAGTCGACTAGGGTCATAGGGGTAGTCGACTAACAGACATGACAAGTCGACTGATAGTTAGGCTAAGTCGACTAATACTGTGATACAGAGAGTTAAGGTTTTGGTTCAGGAAAAGTTAGTCGACTAGGGTCAAGGGTGTAGCCGACTAACCGAGGTTTCTAGTCGACTAATAAATAACCTAAGTCGACTAAAACTGTGCTCCAGAAAGGTTACGTTTCAATTTAAGGGTTCAAGTCGACTAGGTTCTAGGTTAAGTCGACTAATCGTGGTCGAATACAGAATACAGAACTGAATCTGGTGGTTGGGTTTGATGGTCTAAAAATGTGATTTTGATGTCATATGTGTACGAGATATGAAGGCACAAGTACAATAGGAATTGATCAAGTCTTGGTGAGTAGAAATACTCACTTTGAATGGTTTAATTGAGACTCGATGTACTCGAAAGGATCCCAAGGTGGAGATGATGGCCTCAATCCAAAAGTAGTTGTCGCTTGAGATGGAGAGGATGATCTTGGTGTTGCTTTGGGAGATGGAGGTTGAAGATGAAGACCTTGATGATGCCCTAGATGAAGCTCTTGAAGTTGGTGGTTGAGTTGAGATGGAGGAGGGATTTTGGTGAAGGGGATTTCTTTGTGGAAGTGAAGAAAAAGGAGATGGAATTGTAAAGAAATGTTTATATATGATTTGGAATTTGTGAAGGAGGTGAAATTAGAGTAGATGAGAGGGGGTTTTTGCAAAGTGGAGGAGGGGATGAGTGTCCTTCTCTTGGCCACTTGGCCGGCCATGGGAGAGAGAGAAAAAGAGGGCATTTAATGAGGAAGTTGGTGGAAGAAAAATGGAATTTGGAATTTTGGAAAATAGGAAAAGGCTTTGGTTTGTGGAGGATGGAAAGAAATAAAGGAAAAGGAAAAAGGAAAATAAATTATAATGAGAAGATGTTTTCTTGGGAAAGAAGATGAAAATAATGGAAGTGGCGGATT
This sequence comes from Agave tequilana, assembly GCA_038442645.1. Classification (NCBI taxonomy): domain Eukaryota; kingdom Viridiplantae; phylum Streptophyta; class Magnoliopsida; order Asparagales; family Asparagaceae; genus Agave; species Agave tequilana. Next base: position 82,509 of record JAVJIF010016995.1, on the reverse strand, counting down.
CCCGGGATTCAGTTGCGGATGCGGAAATCTTTCGGGAAAATACCGGAATCGTCCGAAATTCAAGTATCTCAGAACGACCCGAAATAATTACCAAAAATCAAGAATATTAAAATAAGAATTATAGTGAAATCCGTTTTAAGAAATACTTTATAGTTTTAAAACTAAAAATCCCGGAATCAGTTATCTACCGACTCCGGTGGAATTTTCATAAATTCATAAAATTCTCAGAAAAAGAATGTAGGTAGAAAATATGATTCTAAGAAATAATGCCTAAAGGACCTTCTAGAAATTCCTAGCTGATTGTGAAATAAAAATCCGGGAATCGGTCAACAGAACTGGCCGACACCGGTTTTGAAGACTTTCATTTTAATTCTAGAAAAATCTAGAAAATCATAGAAAATATATAATATTGGAAAATGATATTTAAAACTAAAATCGGTCAATTCTAATTATCAGAATGTCTAAATCGAGTAATACTCTAGGATCGGGCCGTCGGTTCAGACTAGGGCTGACTCCGAATCCACGAATCCAAATCCAAGACAAAACAATCATATACGGAATTCATAATACAGAATAAATACAGGAAACAAATCGAAAAAATGCGACCGAAAATCTGAATACGCAACTAAGTACGTATTCCGGGAACGGGGTATTACAATCCACCCACCTTACAAAAAATTGCGTCCTCGCAATTTCGTTAAGGGGGTAAATTTAATACAAAGGGGACAAGGGTGGAATTTATACCGATTAAGATATGAAGCACTAGAGGTAGGGCTCTCAAGTCGACTGAACAATAATCATCCTCCGCACTTCGGCTGTATAAATCTTCGAATAATGCTGAATAATACTGCTGATGTCGTGGCTGTGCAATAAGTGAGCCAGAATACTGAAGATAAAGAAAACCCTGATAGTCCTGAGCATAATAAAGAAGGCCGATAATTAAGAATCCCGAATACCAGGCACCAATCACCCTGAACGACATAGTAGAGAATGTAGAATATCCGTAGAGAATTCCGACTGCTGACTTCTGAAAGATAGCCAGATCAGAATCGATCTGGAGAATACCAAGCTTCATAGAATTCACCGAAGAGATCACATAATAGCTTCATGCAGAACCAGCCACTACCTTCCTAGTCTATCATATCTTAATGTTGGTATAAGGGCTTCATAAAACCAAAACAGGGAAGGGATATGGAAAGGATTTAGGAATCAAAGGAAAGATAGTCAAGAATAGATAACTCTGCACTTGTAGTTGGAATGTATAACCAAGACTCATGTATTCCAGTTGCAAATTTCATTACCATTAATTTGCCCTCTGGACGTACTGAGGAAGTTAGAGCCTAAGCTCTGATACCATCCTGTAACGCCCCGATCCCGGCGAATACGGGGACGTCACTGCAACGTATATACGTAAGTCCGAAGTACCTTCCCGTATATACGCTAAGCATCAGTATAGACAAGAATCAGAGTACGGAAGCAAATGGTGCATTATACATTCCAACACATATATACATACAATTACAGAGTTATCACCAGAGGTGATGAATATTACAATAATAATACATCACAGATACGCGCAAATGCGAGAGTACAAGAGATATACATATATGAACAGCATAAAAGGGCGCTCACATACAAGTGTACAAGGAAAAGTACAAGTATGAATAGAAAAAGGGCACTCACGAGTTTGCTAAAAGGAAACTCGAGAGGCTCACAGGGGGCCTGGAAGGATGTGGCCCTGGACGGTCGGCTGGAGATCCACGCTACCGCTGCGCCACTCTGAGCAGCAACAGGGAGAAGCCACGCTCTAAGCTCCATGACCTGGACATGAGAATCCAGGGGAGTCAGTGAAACTCCCCAGGCGAGCAGTAATATGGATGCCAGGTGGCGAGCCAGGATGAGTACAAGTGTCAAGTACAGAAGACAGGAGGGTTAGAACACAAATGAAGTATATAAGAAATGATATCAAGTAGGAAATACTCAGGAGGCAGTTAGGTTAGGGCAGGCATGAACAGGTATGGAATAATAATCATAAAACAGGAAATCCGAATAAAACCAATACAACAAATATGGTAAGGCACATCACAGATTCATAGCCGTTTAAGTTGCAGGCTTTAGTATGCGTCCCATTCCACATACCTCTACTTACAACTTAAAGAGTCGATTATTATAACACTTTATTATTACTCGTCTTACCCTGATATCTAGCTATGTGAACTAGCGTCCCAACGCACATAGATCCATATCCGAATAAAACAAGGTTGTTGTTGGAAACTAGCGGGGGTATCAACGAACTATGTTTACAGTGGGTCCCGTGCATGCCCGGGACCACGGTCCAGGATTGTTCCGTTGCATGGAAACGGAAGCCAGCCGCAAGGCTAAACAGGAGGGACTTATGTATGCCCTTATCATGATGGTACCAGTAATGAGGGAGCCAGCTCTCCCCTCGGTCCCCTGGAGGCCCACAGGTCAGACCGGAACATGTAGTTGCACAACATTCCTAAAAGCCACTGTAAACACGAACACATATTGATATCCGCATGTTTCCCCCGACCCAATACAAGTTGGTCCTTTTTAGGATTCATTAGTTTAATTATCACTTTACGGGAATAACAGGAAATGGACATGATCAGGAAATCAGGAGTACGTAAGAACTATATAGTCAGGTCACTGCATATAAAGCAGGAATACAAGTCACTGATCATGATACAGGATAATAAGGTAAGGTTCCCGTAAAGGTGATAATCACAAGTCATGTATATCATGCTGGGTGTCAAGTGATAGCATGACAGGGTGATGATATTTAGTAAACAACCAAGCATATCAAAGGATTGATAATAGTCGGGTTAAGTCATGGCAAGAGATCAATAATAGTCAGGGCAAGTCATAGCATAACTAAAGGGTCTTGCCAAATAGTAGCATGGTAGGTGGTCAGGTGATAACATACTAAATGGTCAGGTGATATACATGTGTTAAAAGGAAGCATACAACTAACAAGTCTGAAGCAATGACAAGTAGTAACATGGAAGTGACTCAAAGCCCAACGACCACGAAGGGTCGGCCACGCATGGTATACGATAAAGAAGCAAGCATATCATAAGCATGGTACAAGCACAAGATGAAGCTACTATAATACAAGCAATGTAGTGCAATACATGAATATGGAAATAAGAAGCGAAATACTCATCGACCGATGAAACGGGAAACTCAAATAGAGGCGAGACTACTCGCCTAAATCACCAATATGCCAAAAGATCCAAAATCCACGGAAGCTCGGGATGCGCCATAACCTGTGATATAATTATGTAGAGTGAAGAGGAGAGAGAGAAAGAGAGAAGGTAAGATGATGTTTGTCAAGTGACAAGTCAAGCAATACCAATACATGATATAAGGCTAGAGGGTAAGGTTCATATTCAAGAAAGGAATCAACTAAGACAACCAGCTAAAGTTAGTCGACTAGGATGGAAGAGTAGTCGACTAATAGTGGAGTTAGTCGACTAACAGTTTGGTATAGTCGACTAAAACTGGGTTCCAGAGAGTTGATATTCTGATCCAGGAAAAGTTAGTCGACTAGGGTCATAGGGGTAGTCGACTAACAGACATGACAAGTCGACTGATAGTTAGGCTAAGTCGACTAATACTGTGATACAGAGAGTTAAGGTTTTGGTTCAGGAAAAGTTAGTCGACTAGGGTCAAGGGTGTAGCCGACTAACCGAGGTTTCTAGTCGACTAATAAATAACCTAAGTCGACTAAAACTGTGCTCCAGAAAGGTTACGTTTCAATTTAAGGGTTCAAGTCGACTAGGTTCTAGGTTAAGTCGACTAATCGTGGTCGAATACAGAATACAGAACTGAATCTGGTGGTTGGGTTTGATGGTCTAAAAATGTGATTTTGATGTCATATGTGTACGAGATATGAAGGCACAAGTGCAATAGGAATTGATCAAGTCTTGGTGAGTAGAAATACTCACTTTGAATGGTTTAATTGAGACTCGATGTACTCGAAAGGATCCCAAGGTGGAGATGATGGCCTCAATCCAAAAGTAGTTGTCGCTTGAGATGGAGAGGATGATCTTGGTGTTGCTTTGGGAGATGGAGGTTGAAGATGAAGACCTTGATGATGCCCTAGATGAAGCTCTTGAAGTTGGTGGTTGAGTTGAGATGGAGGAGGGATTTTGGTGAAGGGGATTTCTTTGTGGAAGTGAAGAAAAAGGAGATGGAATTGTAAAGAAATGTTTATATATGATTTGGAATTTGTGAAGGAGGTGAAATTAGAGTAGATGAGAGGGGGGTTTTTGCAAAGTGGAGGAGGGGATGAGTGTCCTTCTCTTGGCCACTTGGCCGGCCATGGGAGAGAGAGAAAAAGAGGGCATTTAATGAGGAAGTTGGTGGAAGAAAAATGGAATTTGGAATTTTGGAAAATAGGAAAAGGCTTTGGTTTGTGGAGGAAGGAAAGAAATAAAGGAAAAGGAAAAAGGAAAATAAATTATAATGAGAAGATGTTTTCTTGGGAAAGAAGATGAAAATAATGGAAGTGGCGGATTCCCGGGATTCAGTTGCGGATGCGGAAATCTTTCAGGAAAATACCGGAATCATCCGAAATTCAAGTATCTCGGAACGACCCGAAATAATTACCAAAAATCAAGAATATTAAACTAAGAATTATAGTGAAATCCGTTTTAAGAAATACTTTATAGTTTTAAAACTAAAAATCCCGGAATCAGTTATCTACCGACTCCGGTGGAATTTTCATAAATTCATAAAATTCTCAGAAAAAGAATGTAGGTAGAAAATATGATTCTAAGAAATAATGCCTAAAGGACCTTCTAGAAATTCCTAGCTGATTGTGAAATAAAAATCCGGGAATCGGTCAACGGAACTGGCCGACACCGGTTTTGAAGACTTTCATTTTAATTCCAGAAAAATCTAGAAAATCATAGAAAATATATAATATTGGAAAATGATATTTAAAACTAAAATCGGTCAATTCTAATTATCAGAATGTCTAAATCGAGTAATACTCTAGGATCGGGCCTTCGGTTCAGACTAGGGCTGACTCCGAATCCACGAATCCAAATCCAAGACAAAACAATCATATACGGAATTCATAATACAGAATAAATACAGGAAACAAATCGAAAAAATGCGACCGAAAATTTGAATACGCAACTAAGTACGTATTCTGGGAACGGGGTATTACAGATGGCTGACTTGTTGTCCACTTTAAGCAGAGGAGCGCTCGGCTTGGACCCCTGCATTTCTCCCAGCACTTGAGCGAGCCACAACGCCTGGCAGGTCGCATTTGCCGCAGCAATGTACTCCGATTCACAGCTGGATTGCGCCACAATCCGCTGCTTCTTCGACTGCCATGAAATTGGGCTTTCCGCCAGCATGAAGATGACTCCAGTTGTGCTCTTTCTAGCATCAACGTCTCCAGCAAAATCAGCATCGCTGAAACCTGTTAGCTGGGCTTGATTTCCCTTCTTCCTGCCGAACCAGAGCCCCCAGTTGCTTGTTCCCGCCACATAACGAAGAATCCGTTTCAACGCTGCAAGGTGATCCTCCTTTGGCTCCTCCAGAAAACGGCTAGCATATCCGACTGAGAACGCAAGATCAGGGCGGGTATTCACCAGATACCTTAAGCTCCCAATGAAACTCCTGTATGTTGTAGCGTCCACGGTGACTCTGTGCTCTGCTTGCTTAGTTTCAGCCGCGCCTCCATGGGTGTTTGGCAAGGATTGCATCCTGCCATGCCGCTTCTCTCCAAGATCTTCGCGGCGTATGCTCCTTGATTGAGCGAGATGCCGCTCGCGCTCTGCTTCACCTCGATCCCGAGGTAGTAGTGAAGTAGGCCGAGGTCGCTCATCTTGAATGCCGCCGCAATCTCGTTCTTGAACACCCTGAGGTCTTCGCGATCCGTTCCAGTGATGACAAGATCATCGACGTAGACTCCGACCACCAGTTTCGCGTCGTTGTTCTGCCTGATGTAGACGGCGTGCTCCGACTCGCTCCTCCTGAAACCGAGCGACAACAGAGTGTCGTCGAGCTTCGTGTACCAGGCGCGTGGAGCCTGGTGTAGCCCGTACAGCGCCTTCCGCAGCCTGAACACCTTGTGTTCCTTGCCGGAGACGATGAAACCTGCTGGTTGCTGGACGTAGACCTCCTCCTGTAGGTCGCCATTCAAGAACGCTGACTTGACGTCCATGTGGTGCACCTCCCACCCTTCGTGCGCCGCGAGGGCGATGAGGAGGCGCACCGAGTCCAGCCTGGCTACCGGCGCGAAGACTTCGTCGTAGTCGATGCCGTGCCGCTGTGCATAGCCCTTCACCACGAGGCGCGCCTTATGCTTGGACACCGCCCCGTGTTCGTCCTGCTTTATCTTAAAAACCCACTTGACTCCAATCGCCTTGCGCCCAGGCGGGAGATCGGTGAGGTACCATGTGCCGTTTTCTTCGATGGCCTCTATTTCTTCAATCATTGCCTTCCGCCAGCTCGGGCTGCGCTCCGCCTCAGTGAACGAAGAAGGCTCGTCATAGCTTGCTGCAAGCGGCTCCTCTGCCAGCAGGGCACGTTGTGCGAAGCCACGACCCGATGATGTCGTTGACACTACGGAACCGGAGCGGTGCGTCGTAGTCATGGTCCGCATCCAGGATCTCGTCGTCAAACTCATCGTGTTGCTCTGCTACGTTGTCAGGCCCCCCCGGAGTCTGGTGTGCTGGTGCCTCTTCTGTATCGACAGCCGTCGGAGTCGCCTGGCCCGTGGTGGCGTATTCGATCGTGAAGACGTCGTCACCGCCACTCGGCTCTCCATCGTCGCCGCCGGCACCCCAGTCCCACTGGGCCTGCTCGTCGAACACCACGTCGCGTGTCACATGGACACGTTTCGTGACAGGGTCGTAAGCACGGTAGGCCTTGGAGCCGCGCTCGTAGCCGACGAAGATCATCTTGCGCCCCCGATCTTCGAGTTTCTTCAGATGCGGCGTCGTGTTGCGGACGTACACGATGCACCCGAATGTCTTGAGGTGATGAACCGCCGGCTTCTTCCCATGCCACGCCTCAAACGGCGTCATGCTGTCCACGCTCTTCGTCGGGCACCTGTTGAGCACATATACTGCAGTGCTTACCGCCTCGCCCCAGAACCATCCGGGCAATCCTTTCGCCTTGAGCATGCTTCTCGCCGTCGCCATCACCGTGCCGTTTCGACGCTCGACGACGCCATTCTGTTGTGGGCTGTACGGCGCGGTGTGTTGGCGATGGACTCCTTCGGCTGCGCAGTACTCCGCGAACTCGGCTGCGGTGAATTCCCCGCCCCGATCAGTGCGGAGCGCCTTCAGCTTGAGCCCGGACTCGCCTTCCGCTCGAGCTTGGATCTCCTTGATTTCGGCTGCTGCACGATCTTTTGAAGGGATCACGGCTAGCCACATGTATCTGCTGAGATCATCCACCAGGAGCAAGAAGTACTTGTTTTTCCTTGGTGTTGCCGGCGCAATTGGGCCGCACAGGTCACCGTGTACCAGCTCAAGGCACTGCTTTGCCCGGAATTCTGCCTGAGCCGGGAACGGGTTTCGCCGCTGCTTGCCGGCCTGGCATGCCTCGCACAGCTCCTCTACCTGCCCTATTACAGGCAAGCCGCGTACCAACTCCTCCCGAGCTAGCTTCCGGAGTGCCGCCATGTTGACGTGCCCGAACCTCTCGTGCCAGCGCCACGCCACCTCGTCGCCGCGACTGCGCACCGTCATGCATCTTGTCTCTGCTATCTTGACATGGAGGGTGTACAGTCTGTTGGCCGCCCGCTTCACCATTGCCAGCAGCCTTCCATCGGGTTCCCTGATCTGCATCACTCCGTCTTTGATGTCAATCTTGTAACCCCTTTCATCAAGCTGTCCTACGCTTACAATGTTCGTAGTTAGTCGAGGGATGAAATAGACACCGGAGAACGATCGGAGCTCGCCGTTCTTGCAGGAGAAAGTGATGGTCCCCCGGCCTTCTATCTGCGCCACGGAGTCATCGCCGAACCGCACGGTGCCGAGTACCGCTGTGTCCATCCTCGAGAATGCGGTCCTTGATCCGGACATGTGATTCGTCGCGCCAGTGTCCAGGACCCAGGACTCCGCCTCCCGATTCTTCTCTTCTCCGAGTTGAGTGAACACTTGCTGCTCCCAGATCTCGATCTGGGTGTGTGTCGTCGCCTCTGATTCGGAGCCGCCATGCCTCTGTTCCGCTCCCAACCCGACCGAAACAGACTGCGAGAGTGGAACATCAGTCAGTGGTGAGGTCGCCGGGGCTCCATCGGAAGATTGCACTTCAGATTTCGGTGGCGAGGAAATGGACGAGATTTTCGCTAGTAGGAGCGAGGCTTCTGCCTCATCTTGGACGGTATGGGCTTGCTCCTGTTTGGGCCTGGATCGGCATTCGCGAGCCCAGTGACCCATCTTCCCGCAACGCCGGCACTCGTCCCCAGTGGGTTTTGACTTGAAGGACCGGGGCTCCATCCCAAAAGACTAGCCTTTTAGGTGGAGTTGCCCAAATCCTTATAAACCCAAGACCATCCCCACGTCTAGCCGATGTGGGACTATTTGTTCGACCTAAATCCCAACAATCCCCCCTCGAACAAAGAGTCTCCCTGCAAGCTCAACTATCTTCGCACCGTCCCTGCAAGCTCAACTATCTTCGCACCGGAAGATTAAATGCTCCATCGAGATCCAACTCTTCACTGCGTGAGGTGGCGGCACGCCTTATGTGAAGTACCAACTGCAGTCTGTCACTCCTCTACGAGGACCACTGCCAAATTTCTCGAGAGCCAGACATTAGCTTCACAGGGGCACCGGAAGATCAAATGCTCCATCGAGATCCAATTCTTCACTGCGTGGGCGATCAGCACGCCTTATGTGAAGTACCAACTGCAGTTCGGTCACTCCTCTACGAGCACCACGGTCACTCCTCTACGAGGACCACTGCCAAATTTCTCGAGAGTCAAACAGCTTCATAGGGGCCTATTGCGCCTTTTTGCGCCAGTGGGGTGGGCAGGCCCTATTGCGCCTTTGCGCCATTGGGGGGGTCTATACACTGTCGAAGAACATCACCCACACACACGACTAAGTTCGGGGCATGGCTCTGATACCACTTGTTAGAACCTCGCCGAAGATTCAACGCGCACGTTGCCGACGAGATTCACAGCCAAGCTACAAGAAAACTCACACGAATTGAAGCTGCAAACTTTTTGGCTTGCTTTTCATTGTATAATTCTCTGCTTTTAAAGACAACAAAATGGAGAACAAAATGGAAAGAAAAGACTGCCTTCAATCAGGCCGATCACACAAGGTAACTAACCTAAAACATGGTATGCAAAAAATACTGTACATGTGCTAAATTACTGGCTAGATTAATTTAGCACGTTTGCTAAATTAGTGGCAAGATTAATTTAGCACGTTTGCTAAATTAGTGGCAAGGATTTGTGGCACGTTTTGCTAAATTAGTGGCATGCAAGGATTATTTCCTTCATGGCATACTCACTTGGATGCCTCTTTTGACTAGATTATGCTTCATCAAGAGATGTCTATGAAATATAAGCCGCATGTAGATCTTGGTTTTGAGGAGTGCTTGAGTAGTCAAAATCCACTGAAAGCAATTATTTTTTTCTCGATAGCTGGTGAGGCATCTATAGAGTGAATTGACGGTGAAGACCCCATTTTGCTTAAATTTCTACTTTCTTAAATCCAAAGATGTGGAAAGATGCTTGGATTGGAGAAGGTGGAGGAGGTTGTTGAGGTCATGGGGAAAATTCATGTTGTGCCATCTTCAAAATTGTGGGACCCAAATCAATCTACCATCAAGAGAGCAAGTTTGCTTATCCATCGTAGAGAATGGATCCAAGGCAGATGCACACAAGTTGGGACATTTCGTAGCAAGAGCTTCATTACTACCCAATGGTCAAGCAAAAATCTTGTTGATCTTCCATTGTTCACTTCAATGAATGATCTGTAACCTATGATGATAGCATAGAATATGCTCTTAAGTATTTTCCAATTTAATTTTTTTGGATAAAATCGTGAGAAAGAACCCCCGACGTTCCATTAATAAGAAATTAACGAAATATTCCAAGGAAAAAGGATACAAACATATGCGATACACTAACAATATTTACCCCCTCAAAAAAAAAAAGCTAAATCTAATACACAACATGACCATGAACGTTACATAAGAAAGCTCACGAAGTCCAACTAAGTTTACTGCATCGGTACAAATAGTTGAGATCTTCACATCATCATCATCCACTTTCTAGAGGCCGAGCACAACTTCTTTGTATGCTATTATGGATGAAAATGCACGAGATTTTGGTACATGAACTCCCCTCAAAATCTCCAAGTTATGACCCATCATTACTTGATTGAAGACCGCAATCCTTCCAGATCCAACAACCGTCCCGCTTCGGTGTCATGGCCCCATTTGGCAGCATCAACAATGAGATAAATTATGATCCACAAGTACGGTTGAACCTCTGTCTTAAACACATAATGTATTGAAGGAGAAGATGTAAGGTCCCCTTTAGACGCTAACTGAGGCCAACAAGATAATCATTACCCCAGTCAACAAAACCCATCATCTCCAATCTCCCTTCAAACACAAAATGCATGTCATACCACACCTGGTTTTTTTCATGTCCAATAGTTCAAAATTTTCTTCACACCACACAACAAAGCACTAAGATATACACCCTACCTATTGACCCAATAATCCATCTCTCTGGTTTTGATGATGATTAACTTATGTAGTTATTATACTAATGGTCTTAAAAGTGTTTAACATAAAGATTTATTAAGATCATGGTATACATGTTTAGCTTCAATTAAAAGACTTTAAGTTAAGTTTTCGAAGCTAATACAAGTTGATTCAAGAGCACAAGTGCAATAATGCATCATATACTCAAGTTGGACTCAACTCGAAGAATCAAATATGAACGCGAAGAAGCATCTCAAGTTTAGAATTTTCCATGTGTAAGATTTAGTTTAGTCAAAATCTTGTTTAAAGTTTAGAAGGCTAATTGACACACACACTAAATTGATTTCAAGATTTATTGCAAAAGATAAAAAGAGTTTTAGTCTTTTGAATTTATTTGTATAGAAATTCATTTTGAGAAAAACGATTTACAAAAGATTTATTTCAAAAGGACTTTGTTATTGCAAAATAAGATTTCGAAAGTTTATATGTCATGTTGATTCTTGATCACATATACTTTGTCAAAGAATTTATATAAACTCATTTTTGTAAAGTTTTAACAAAGTATAGTTAAAAAATTTTAAAAATAGTTTTTAAAATACATGTATTTTGAGAATTGGATTGGTTTGGTCGACCGACCGGTTAACCGCCTTCAGAGCTAGTTTTTATGGCTCTGTTGGTCAACTGCTCGATCGAACGGATATACACTAGCTTGTGCATATTACAAGCCGTGCATATCAGATAACCGACCGGTCGATCGCAGTATTAGCAGTACTATCTGCTTGTTAGTATCGGCTGACCAACCGAATCGGCCGACCAACTGGGTCAGCCGACTAAGATGCAAGAGCTTTCTGTTAGAGATCGGTTACCCGAGCGGTCAACCGATGTCTGCAACGACTATTTTTCTTGCCGTTGGCCGATCGACCGACAGAGGGATTAACCCTATCTTTGAATCAAATGACTATATTTGATTTGGATTTAACTGGTTTATTTTTAAACGGCTATTTTGAGTTTTCTTCTCTATTTTAGCCCTCTATAAATGGGTACTGTAGAAAACCTTATTGATTCATGCTAAATACTTCTAAAACATTTTCTTAGTATTTTGAAAAGATTTGTCAAAAGAAAAGAGTTTTCCAAGTTTAGAGCCAACAATTTCAAATCTTTTCTTTGCTTTGAGCTACGCTTCAAATCCAATACAAGCTTTCTCACCTACACAATCTTGAGATTTTATTCTCTACTCTAAAATTATAGGATTGTGTAGTTGATCATTTGTGGTCTTGAAAGATCACAATTTTCATTCTATTGTTGAAGGTTGTAGATGTTGAGGCCTAGGTAAAGCTTACTGCCTCGAGTTATTGCTCCAGATCTTGCGGGATCAGACATTGCTTGTAAGAAAGTCAAGTTTAGTGAAAATCCTTTATTGCGGTGAAGGCGAAAATGCAGAGCAAGTGGCTCGATCCTCGAAATATATCATGGTGTTTACGTTTGAAATTTTCTCTCAACTCAACTATCTTTTCTTGCTTGTGCTAATACTTGGTTATACTTTATATATTGTGTTAGCTAGTTTTTAATTTCGCATTGTTTGTTGTATTTGTCATTAGTTTTAGCCATCACCTATTTAGCCCCTATAGGTGATTTCAATTGGCATCAGAGCAAAGTTATCTTGTTTTAGGCTTAATACCTTAGAGTAAAAGATGAAAAACACCTAGAGGGGGGGTGAATAGGTGTAAATGCTAATCTAACAATCTTTATAAACAATTATGAATGAATGATACAACGATCACTCAAAAACAAGACTAAGAGCTGAATACCCGGTGAAGGGTTCTGAACTCCTTCCTCGTGATTCCTCTAAATAAGAGTTGGAGGTGCGTATTGCAATCTTATTGTATGAGTTATGATCGACAATATATCAAGAAATGAATAATATGCAATGATGATGTGCACACAAGATATATCACAAGTAATGGAAGCAATATCACAAATTAGAAACAATGAGTAAAAGATAGCAATTGAAAGTAAAGAGAAATTGAGAGCAAGAGCAAAAGACAATCGCAAACACAAGAATTTATTTCGAGGTTCGAGCCACCGCTCTACTCCCTGCCTTCACCTCCGTGAAGGGTTTCCACTATCCACCGAGGACTTTACAAAGGTCTACCGAAGACCGGAGTACCGAACTCCACCACTTACAAGCCTCTACCAAAGAGGTATCTCCACAAGAGGAACAAGAAGAACAAGTAACCAAGTGATCACAATAAAGATCACAAACTCTTTACAACACTTCTCTTTTACAACACCTTATAGAATGAGGATTGGAATTTTGGCTCTAGAAGTGTAGTGAGAAAACTAAAGCTCAGTTGTAAATTGATCTTGCTAGAAAACACAACTGAAAAATAAAGCCAAGAATGCAAGAGAGATTTGAGAGCTTTGAAACTTTTTCTTTCTTTTGAAAACTTGTAAACTAGGGATTTTTCTTAATATTTTGCAAGAGACCATTCTCCTCTATTTATAGGGAGAAGAAGGGATTAAAAACACATTAAAATAGAGTTTATTTGATCAGAAAATAATCCCTAAAACTTCAGAGTAATTCTGCTACAAAACAGGGTGAAAACAGATTTTCAGAATTTCACCAAAGAGGAAATAGCCGTTGGCAGCTGGCAGGCTTGGCGGTCGACCGGCCCGGTCGGCCGTCGGTTCTGCTGGCATATAGCCGTTGGGCTCGGGTCGACCGGTCGGCCAACCGGCAAAGAGAAGAAAACATAGTTTTGTATAGGCGGTCGGCCGGTCGGCCGACCGAAATTAACAGAGAGTTGGGGTTTACAGGTCGGGCGACCGGTCGGCCGACCGACAGACGTGCACAAGCGTGCACGTCCTGGACACATGATCCGATCGACCGGTCCGGTCGGCCGGTTTAGCCTGAAACAGAAAAACTGGGAAGAAATTTTGAACTTGAAAATTTTTGAAGATAATTTTGTAGGTATATGAAGTTAAGTATCATGTTGTAAAAGATAGTTATACATGGTGTAAACAAAATATAGAATTTGTAAGGATTTTGGAATCATGTATAAGAATCAAGGCATGAACTTAAAAACAAATACCAAGACTAAAAACTATATTTTGAAAATGTGTGTGTGTATCCTAGAGCCAATATTCTATAACCCCAAACTTTAACAAACTATTTCTTACATTTCTTACATTGGTTCTAAAGGACTACAAGATCTCCAAGTGGGCTTCTTCATATGATCTTGCAAGCTTGATACTTAAGCCCGAAATGAGGTGACTTGAGTCAAAACACCTTCCTTTAGGGAAGAATGCTCCTAGAATCATTAGAACCCTGAAACACACTAAAACAACAAACATGATTAGTACAAATAACTATATATATGTTTTGTGATTATCAAAACACACTAAAACGGGTGATTGTAACCTTGGGCTAATAAAAGATTCATTATTTGCTTGTCACTATATTTGCTCACACATTATTATAGCATCATATGATTTTCCTAACATCAAGTCCCCACTAAAATTTGATGGTCTTAATTTTCCTATTTGAAAAGTGAAGATGACTTTGCTCCCAAAGTCTTCGGGATATAGAGTAGCCAAGGTCGTGACCAAAGAATATATCAAACTCCACAGTGATGAGGACACTTGATCTGAATCCCCCACTAAGGACTATGACACTAATGCTAGAGCACAATATGCAATAACATAAGGTTTGAATGATGATGACTTGTCACGAGTCAACAATTGTAAATCAGCATATGAAGTGTGGAATAATTTGGTTATTATCCATAAGGGTACATCTCAAGTAAAATGATCGAAAATTGATTTACTTCGTTCACAATGTGAAAATTTCTATATGAATGAAAGTGAATCCATTGATGAGATGTTGACTCGATTTACTAAGATTACTAACAGGTTGTCTTCTTTAGGTGACACTATTGACAATCATCAAAATATAAGGAAGGTGATTAAAACTCTCCTAAGTCTTAGAAAGTGAAAGCTATAACCCTTAAAGAACTCAACGATAAGGAGGGGATGGACTTCTCTGGCTTTATCAGAAATCTCAAGACGCATGAGATGAAAATGAAGGCTCGAGAAGAAAGAGAATCTTCAAAGAAGAAGGCAATTGCATTTAGAGCCTCCCCATCCATACCGGAGGACGATGGTTCTATGGATGAGAAAGAAGAAGACGAGTTTGATATGCTCATGAAAATAGTTGGAAAATTATTCTACAAGAAGGGAAGAATGAGCAACTTTTGGAGATGAAGAGTACAAGAAAAAGGTGACCGAAGAAAAGAGAATATAGGTCTGTGTTACAATTGCAAGAAGCTGGGACATCTTATCGCGGAATGCCCGTCACACAAAGCAACCTCCTCTAAGAAGAAACAAAAGAAAAAGGCTTTGAAAGCCTCTTGGGACGATTCCGAGAGCGAAACCGATGAAGAAGTAGACACTGCCAACATATGCTTCATGGCCCTATGGGGATGACCCCACTAAGGTATCTCTTGAAACTACTCTTAATGATGATGAATTGACCATGTATGAGCTTGCCACTTTCTTTGAAGAATTACAAAATAGATATGAGCTTTCAAAAGAACAAAATAAGAAATTGAGAAAAGAAAATATTTTTTTGAAAAATAAGTTAGATATTATTTTCAAGGAAAAATAGGATCTATCGGTTTTTTTTTTTTGAAAAAGTCAACAAGGATTTTGATTCCCACAAACTTATTTGCAAGGTAAAAGCTCTAAAATTATTTTTGATAAAAATGAGTTTGTTTGCATTAAAAAGAGAGTAGTGGTTTTGTATTTGACCTTGAATAAGTGTGCTTTTAATAAGAAGAAGATATATTCTATGTTTCTAAAGGGAAAACCCAAAGGACATATACCCCACAAGCACACAATAAGCATGTATACAAAGCACAATACACATATGCTTATATGCATGACAAAGTCTACACTTATACACCATTAGGGTCACCTTGCATAAAATTGTTATAGTAGATTAAATTTTAAGAATGATAATATTTCGATACGTAAGGACACTAACCCCCAAGAACAAAAAGATATGAGTACTAAAGAACACACTGATTTTACATGATATAGGTATGCCATCCTCCAAAATGTAGGGGAGGTGGTGTCTTGATAGTGGGTGCATTTGGAACTTGAAGGATAAATTTATTTGATGCATCACTATTAAGAAAGCAAGGGGAAATACACCACCTATGGTAATGGAGATTGCTAGCTAGAGTTGTATCGGTAACATCTCCACTTATTTATGTTTATACTGTAAAATCACCTAGAGGGGGGTGAATAGGTGATGGCTAATCTAATGGTCACTAAATGCGGAATTAAAAATTATATGATGCAAACTAAAATCTTCTTACACTAAACACCATGTATAACACAAGAGTGTAGCCAAATTCCCCGTGAAGGGCTCTGGACTAACTCCTCAAGATTCCTCTAAATAAGAGTTGAGGTGCCGCGTTGGCTCTCTTGGTTAAATACAAGTGTTAGCAAATAATCCCTAAGTATATACAATAAGCACACAATGTATATCAAGCATATAATGATAAAGACAATATGAGCATGCAAGATATAAAGACAAGAGATAGAGAGAGAAATCGCAAACACGGGATATTTGTTTCGAGGTTCGAGCACACTTGCTCTACATTCCCGCCTTCACACTTGAAGGATTTTAACTAAAATCGATCCCACCGGATCACTCGGTGCCGCAACACCTATAAGGAGTTCCCACTAGAACTCTTGGACTCTCTAGCCCATACACACTATAAGCCCACAAGTTCGCCGAGGCCGCACCTCAAACACGGAGTTCACACACGAACTCGAAACACCGCGAACACACTTGTCCGCCTCCTCAAAGTACGAAATAGAACTTTTGTGATCACAATACTTTGATCACCTAAAATCCTCTCACAACAAATCCCTATAGGTAGATATAGCAATGGATAGCTCAAGTGTTGTGTGAGAAAACAAGGATTGAGATGGTGGAGGAAAACTCAAGAAAATCACTTTTAAACACTCTTGATAAAACTCCCCTTTTGATTGGAAATATTGGCTCTAATATAAGTGGAGAAAACCTCTTGAAAGAGTAGGTAAAACTGGTGTAAAAATTCACTTGAAATCTTATAGAAGACAGCCCCAAAAGTCCCAATTTATAGAGCTAGAAAAACTAGCCGTTGGAGCCAGGTTGGCCTGACGGTCGACCGCCCGGTCGACCGCCAACGGTCAGATTTCTGACCGTTGGGGCAGCGGTCGACCGGCCGGTCGACCGTGACCCTGGAACAGAGAGTAGGTCTCTCTGCCGGTCGACCGGCCCGGTCGACCGGGGCTTTCCAGAGAGCAGAAGCTCTCTGGCGGTCGACCGGGTCGGTCGACCGGCCCTCCAGCAAAGGCTGGAGTGCACGTCGGTCGACCGACTTCTAGCGCGATTGACCGGTCCGGTCGACCGGCAGAAGTCAGGACAGAAATTTTGGGATTAAAAACTTGGTTATTTTTGACTCAATAAAATCCAATAAAATTACCAAAAATCTACAAAAATAGTTTTAACATTATACTTTGATAATCAAACATGCTTAAGCAAAATCAAGACATCTTACAAACAATTTGAACTATTTTTGTAAATTGAAAATTTTGGCTAAAAACGAAAACTGTATTTTTCCCAAAATTGATTTTTCCAAAACTTCTCCAAATACAAAAATAAGATATTTAAACAACTTTTAAAGCATAGAGTGTATGGATATGATCCACTACACATACATGGTGAAATATCTATGTTTTTGACATTAAGCTCTAAATTTGGTTTTGGTTAAAACATATATACTTTAAATATCAAAAATCAAACCGGTATTTTTCACAAAGAAAACTCTTTTGTATTTTTCCAAAATAAAATTCTTTTATGAAAAACTCATCTAAATCAAGAGTGTGTGTGTGTAAGATATACTTGAGCAATCTACCAACTATTCTATCCTTTACATTTTATCTAAAAAATAAAATCTTATAAAAACAAACCTAGACACAAGTCTTGATCTTGAAGGTCTTCACTTGAAGTCTTCTCATCTTCTTGACTTGGTCCAAACATGATCCATAGAGTTAGACTCCTCTTGAGTACTTGATGTGGTCTTGATGCACAAGCTCTTGAATCAAATCGTGCTAACTTCAAAACTTGACTTTAAATCCTTTGTTAAAGCTACACCTACTAAGATCTTGATCACAAATCTGAAACTAATTAAACACAAGATCATTAGTACTATAAGTACATGAGTTGATCATCATCAAAACTAGAGTGATGGGCCTTTGGGCCAACAATCTCCCCCTTTTTGATGATGACAAAACTCATGAAGATATATATACATGAATTAAAGTAAAGCTTCAAAGAAGCTCCCCTTAACTCATGCATCTCAACAAACAATAAATATGACAATGAATCACATAAACATGTATGCAAATATACGGAGATAAAACATGCTAATTAAACATAAAACTCATCAAATTCTTTTTCTCCTATTTGTAATACAAAACATATATGCATAAACATAAATCCTTCTCCCCCTTTATGAATAAAGTAAGGAAAACATGCATATATATACCAAATACTTCTCCCCTTTTTGTCAATCATCAACAAAGGGGTTAAAGTAAAAATAAATCTTCTCCCCCTTTTTGTTCGAAACAAAGAAAAAATAAAGGGGTGAAATCAAATCAATCAATAAAAGATATATGCGATATACATTCATGAAGAGGAAGATGCTAAGTTAACTTCCCTACACATATACATTACATGAAAAAGGGATGACAAGCCCTAATCCACATAACGCATAATATGTAATGCATAAGAGGAGATGTGAAGCTCCCCCTACACACGTGTACCGCATAAAGAAGAGTTGTCAAGCTCCTCAATATAAGATACACTCAACATGAATCTATTGTTGGCCCAAAGGCTTTCCACTCTAGTTTTGATGATGATTAACTCATGTAGTTATGTGTACTAATAATCTTGTGATTTTAGTTTCAGATTAGTAATCAAGTTATTAGTTGGTTATTAGCTTCAACAAGATGATTTGGAAGCTTTCACATATTGATTCAAGAGCCCGAGCGTCAAAGATCATATATAGCACTTGCTCGGTGGATCAAGGAGTTTTGGATCGAGTCGGCTTGGAGACAAGAAGACATCAGTATCATAGTTTAGTTTTGTGTTTAGATCCAAATTGTAAAGATTAGAATAGTATGATATGCTCAAGTTCACAACACACACGTTTCATGTTTTGAATATTGGTTTTCGGTTTTTTCGTTTTTGGTCTAACCGATCTTGGTTTCATGAATAGATAGATCAAAACAAGTTTACATGGTTTTATGTATAGTAGATTCATTCTATATACATGCATGCTTAACTTCCTAGACAAACTTAGTTTTGACTCACTTATTCATGTGTTTTATGTTTTGGTATTTTTAACAAAACATATTTTGGAATTAAAGTCAAAAATATGGATATATATATGTTTCATGTATATAGGATTATATCCATATACATCATGCCTAAATGTTGTTTAATATCATGTTTTTGTATTTGGATGAGTTTTGGACAAAATGTATTTCCAATTCAAAAATCCAAGTTTTAGAAAATACAGTTTTTGATTTTTGGTAAAAATGATAAGACACAAAAATGTTTCAAAATGTTTATTATTTGTGATGAAATTTTTATCACAAGTTTATATTTCAAAATAAAATGATAAAACTACCTTTGTGTAATTTTAGAGATTTTATGGGATAAAAATTACATGTTTTTCTGACCAGAATTGCCTCTGCCAGGCTAGGTCGGTCGACCGTACCAAGTAGCCGGTCGGCTGACACTGTTGACCGACGTGCACGGATACGTGCACGCTGGCTGCTCCATGGGACGGTCGACCGCACAGTCGACCGACTGAGAGCAGGTTGCTCTCTGTTTGTTACGGTCGACCGAGCGGTCGACCGGCAAGAGAGCCGTTGCTCTTTGGTTCTGGGGACGGTCGACCGCCCGGTCGACCGATGGCACAACGGTCTGAAATATGACCGTTGGACGGTCGACAGGCCGGTCGATCGCTGGTTCATTTTTGGCAGTTTCTGCTGCCAATGGCTATAATTTTCTGGGGGCTATAAATACCCCATAGGAAAGAGGTTTTCTCTAAGATTTTTTGTGCGAATTTTTCCTGACTCTCTAGTGTTTTCACAGCAATCAAAAGAAGTTTTTAGGCTTTAAATTGAACAATCTATTTGGTGTTTTTGCTAGGGTTTGAAAAATCAAGAAAGGGTTTTTGGGAAAAGATTTTAACTCAATTTCTTCATCTTGGTTTTTAGTTTTTCCCAAAGATTTTCTTTGAGTTTTTGATTTTCATTCCTTTGGTTTTCTCCACACTTGAGCTACATCTACTATCTTATTCTATAGGATCTTTGTGTGGGAAAAGAGATTGTTTGTGGTTGTTGTTTAGACCACCAAGTTGTATACCCAATCTTTGCTTGGCTTTGTGCCTTTCCCTCATTGTGTTAGGAGGTTGTGCATTTGGGTTGTATCCCTCAAGTTGTGAGGTGATCCTTGTGTTAATCCCTCAAGTTGTGAGGTGATTGTTTGTTGGCTTGGAGTTGTGCCTCAAGGAGGAGGTTGTGTTTGTAAGGAGAGGAGTTGGGTACTCCTTGTAATTGTTATTGCCCTAATTCCTCGGTGGAGGTTCCCTTTGTGGGAGTCCTTTGTGGACAAGCTAGTGGACTTAAAATCCTTCTGGGTGAAGGCGGGGATGTAGAGCTGGGTGCTCGAACCTCGAAACATATCTTGTTGTTTGCGCTTGATCCCTTGGCTCTTACTCTCTCTATATTGTGCCTTGCATAAATTCATATTGTTCATTCATAATTATTTGCTTGGCTTGTTTGAGTGTGCATCTCTTGTTAATTGCAATTAGTTTTTAAATTTCGCATTAAGTTCATTAGATTAGCATAATCACCTATTCACCCCCCTCTAGGTGATTTTTATCTATATGTAGAAGAGATGCTAAGCTCTCCTTGCATATAGGCAATACAAATCAAAACATTTTAATTTTCTCATATAAAAACAAAATTTTGAATTATCCTCAATAAAACAAATTTTGAGATATCTTGTAATCAAATTTTAAGATATCATATAAACAACAAAATTTTAAAGGTACCACTTGTAAATCAAATTTTAAGATACCAATTTTGTAAGTAATCATTACAAATTTCAAATTTTAATCAAAATAGAAATTGTAAATTGTAAATTATTGTAAATTATTTTGATACCAATTGCAATCAATAGATGCCAATTGAAGATTATTGCAAATATTTGATATCATAAAAAAAATACCAATTGTAAGAAAATGCATAAGCTTATATAAGGATACCAATTGAGAAATTAATTGAAAATTAAGATTTGAATTAAGCTTAGCATAAACATACTTTGTGCTTTAAATATGTAAATCGATTTTAATCTAGCACAAACAACTCATATATATATGTATGAAAATGAAAATACCATATTTGAAATGAAGCATACATATATAGGAAACAAAATATGAGTATATACAAAATAAAAATACCAATTGAGATCAAGTATATAACTCATATCCTACCAGTTTGAAGAATAAATAACTAGTTAAATTAATTTTAAAAAACTAGTTAAAGATCCTTCAAAAACATGAAACCAAAATATATGTCTATCATGGAACACACTAAATACACAAAATTCGACACTCAAGGTCTATAAAGCTCAAAATGATCATGAAACATAGTCATGAATAAACAAATAAAGTGTGAGTGTTCAAGAATCATGTGTTTAGCATTTTCCATGAAGATAATCAATGAAGCTCAAAACATAAATATCATTTTATCAAACAAATCATGAAAATTCATTTTTTTATTTTAAAACAAACTTCTAGGTATATGTATGATTTATCCAAAACTAACAATATGTATACATATCCCAAACATAAAAAGAGTCCATAATGTAAATTGCATGAAGGCAAATGACTCATGGGATATACATGTATATTTATTAGATTTGAATACAAAATACATATACATGAAATAAAACATGAAAATAGGCAAAACAAGTATAAATGAGAGAATCATCAAAACTAGGCTATACATGTGCATATAGTGAGTACAAATGAACAATGAAGTGCAAACATATATGAATCAATTGCTGCTCACTACTTGTGCAAGTATACATCCGAGTTTTGATAAAACTATATTTAAACTAGTATTTACCACATGAAGCACAAAACATGAAACATGCTAAAGAAATCATCAATGAAAAGCATGTAAACAAATTAAGAGTTTTTAGAGATAGTTACCAAACCAAAGAACTATGCTCTAAATCTCCAAAACATGGTGGTTGTCCCACTAAATCTCCTTGATAGCGGTGCATCAAAAGTAAGTCCATCATGTCCATATGCATCCACCACCAAGGCACCAACCCTCTCACGTTTTGTGAGAGCCCGTACCTACGTCAAAAACACAAGGTGGGGATTTTGGTACCCATTTTCTTTTGGGTCCTTGGGGTTTAGCTTTATAAGGAACCCAAACATTTTTATTAGCAAAATTTACATGATGTATCTTATCAAAACAAAACTTTACTAAATGGCCTTTGCGGCCACAATGTGTATATTTGTACACTCTAGTATGCATATGATCATGACGTGTAAATAGTGAATATGCATGTGGGTGATGTGCATGAACATGTGGAGCTTGTTTCTTTGAAAATAAGGACTCCAATTTAGAGTGGTTAAATGCACATGTGCTCAAAGTTGAGCTCAAACAATCAATTTTATTTTTCAAATTTTTAATCTCATGTTGATTAATAGTGGCATGTAAAGCATGGTGAGATTGAGAATCATTTTTCTTATTCTTTTTAGAAACTTTTTCTTTTTCTTTTTTAACAATTTTTCTTTTTAAAGAAGTGTTTTCATTCAAAGTAACTTCTTTTGTTTTTCCACCAAAACAATTTTATTTTTCAAAGAAGTGTTTCCTTCACAAAGATCACTTAATTTAGACATTAAGGAAACATTTTCATTTTTCAAATTTTTATTTTCTTTTTCAAAACATGCAACTTTATATTTAAAAGACTCATTTTCTTTTAAAACATTTTCAAATTTTGTTTGAAAAGAATCCTTTTCTTTTGACATGAAATCAATTTTATTTTTCATTTTCTTATTATCTTTTCTAAGCATGTCATATTTTTCTAAAAGTTGTTGACAAAAGAAGTAAGCTCATCATAAGTCATGTCAACATCTTCATCTACCTCGGATTCGGTAGTTACCTCAAGGGGGTTATCCCCTTGGACCATGTAGCACATGTTGGAAGCGTCACTTCCAACATCCGAGTCGCTCCCCACATAGTATTGTTCTTTTTCTCCAAGGGAGAGAATAGTGTTCCAAACTACAAAAGCCGAGTCAATATTAGCAACTCTCCATAAATAATCATTATTTAGGGCACTCTTCAAAGCATGAGTGACTTTTGAGTTAGCCTCAATATACTTGCTATTATTAATATATGAATCTTTAATTGTAGCAAGATAAACATGAATACCTAGGCCTTTGAGGTACAATGACATCCTAACCTTCCAAGTTTGCATGTTAAGAATGTCAAAGGTGGGATGTGTCATGAAATCCATGGTGTGTGTACAAATATTGTGATTAGCCTAAAAATGAGGATCTTTAACTCTAGGTTGTAAGACCCAAATCAAGAGCACTTGGCTCTGATACCAATTGTAAAATCACCTAGAGGGGGGTGAATAGGTGATGGCTAATCTAATGGTCACTAAATGCGGAATTAAAAATTATATGATGCAAACTAAAATCTTCTTACACTAAACACCACGTATAACACAAGAGTGTAGCCGAATTCCCCGTGAAGGGCTCTGGACTAACTCCTCAAGATTCCTCTAAATAAGAGTTAAGGTGCCGCGTTGGCTCTCTTGGTTAAATACAAGTGTTAGCAAACAATCCCCAAGCATATACAATAAGCACACAATGTATATCAAGCATATAACGATAAAGACAATATGAGCATGCAAGATATAAAGGCAAGAGATAGAGAGAGAGCAATCGCAAACACGGGATATTTGTTTCGAGGTTCGAGCACACTTGCTCTATATCCCCGCCTTCACACTTGAAGGATTTCCACTAAAATCGATCCCACCGGATCACTCGGTGCCGCAACAGCTACAAGGAGTTCCCACTAGAACTCTTGGAATCTCTAGTCCCGTACACACCGCAAGCCCACAAGCTCGCCGAGGCCGCACCTCAAACACGGAGTTCACACACGAACTCGAAACACCGCGAACACACTTGTCCGCCTCCTCAAAGTACGAAATAGAACTTTGGTGATCACAACACTTTGATCACCTAAAATCCTCTCACAACAAATCCCCATAGGTAGATATAGCAATGGATAGCTCAAGTGTTGTGTGAGAAAACAAGGATTGAGATGGTGGAGGAAAACTCAAGAAAATCACTTTTAAACACTCTTGATAAAACTCCCCTTTTGATTGGAAATATTGGCTCTAATATAAGTGGAGAAAACCTCTTGAAAGAGTAGGTAAAACTGGTGTAAAAATCCACTTGAAATCTTATAGAAGACAGCCCCAAAAATCCCAATTTATAGAGCTAAAAAAACTAGCCGTTGGAGCCAGGTTGGCCTGACGGTCGACCGGCCGGTAGACCGCCAACGGTCAGATTTCTGCCCGTTAGGGCAGCGGTCGACCGGCCGGTCTACCGTGACCCTGGAACAGAGAGCAGGTCTCTCTGCCGGTCGACCGGCCCGGTCGACCGGGGCTTTCCAAAGAGCAAAAGCTCTCTGGCGGTCGACCGGGTCGGTCGACCGGCCCTCCAGCAAAGGCTGGTGTGCACGTCGGTCGACCGACTCGGTCGATCGACTTCTAGCGCGGTCGACCGGTCCGGTCGACCGGCAGAAGCCAGGACAGAAATTTTGGGATTAAAAACTAGGTTATTTTTTACTCAATAAAATCTCATAAAATTACCAAAAATCTACAAAAATAGTTTTAACATTATACTTTGATAATCAAACATGCTTGAGTAAAATCAAGACATGTTACAAACAATTTGAACTATTTTTGTAACTTGGAAATTTTGGCTAAAAACGAAAACTGTATTTTTCTCAAAATAATTTTTCCAAAAGTTCTCCAAATACAAAAATAAGATATTTAAACAACGTTTATAGCATAGAGTGTATGGATATGATCCACTACACATACATGGTGAAATATCTATATTTTTGACATTAGGCTCTAAATTTGGTTTTGGTTAAAACATATATACTTTAAATACCAAAAACCAAACCGGTATTTTTCACAAAGAAAACTCTTTTGTATTTTTCCAAAATAAAATTCTTTTATTGAAAAACTTATCTAAATCAAGAGTGTGTGTGTGTAAGATATACTTGAACAATCCACCAACTATTCTATCCTTTACATTTTATCTAAAAACAAAATCTTATAAAAACAAACCTAGACACAAGTCTTGATCTTGAAGGTCTTCACTTGAAGTCTTCTCATCTTCTTGACTTGGTCCAAACATGATCCATAGAGCTAGACTCCTCTGGAGTACTTGATGTGGTCTTTGTTGGCCCAAGGTTACAATCAACCCATGTTTAGTGTATTTTGATGATTACAAAACATATTAGTTATTTGTACTAATATTATTTGTTGTTTAAGTGTGTTTCAGGTTTATTATCATACTAGAAGTACTCTCACTCATATACAAAGTTTTGGACTCAAATACAAGCTATTGGACTCAAGACAAGTCAAATTGGGCTCAAATTGCAATATTGAAGATCAAGAGAAGATAGCTCAAGTTGAAGTCTTGAAGACCTGTGTAGTTTGTAAGTTTAGTTTTGTAAAGATAGAATATGTGAAATTTGGCTCTAGGATTTGCACACACATTTGTTTTGTATGTTTCTATGTTTTCAAAATATTTATTTCTAGGTTTATGCCTTAGTTTATACATACATGTACCCAAAGCCTTATATCTTCAAAACTTGTTTAAATACATGTATATAAACTATTTTCAGCATAACACTTAGCTTAAGATTTTTAAAGGAATTTTTACAAATTTTTCTAACTCAAAAATCTGCCCAGAAAACTGTTTTCCAGGCAGACCGGTCGACCGACCCTAAATATCAGTCGACCGGCTGCTGTGGCCAGACATGCACGAGGCTGTGCATGTCTGCCGGTCGACCGACCCTAAATATCGGTCGACTGATTTTTGTGGTCTGCTCTCTGTATCTTTCGGTCGACTGGGTCGGTCGACCGATAGAAGGAAACTGTGTTTCCTTCTGTGAGATCGGTCGACTGGCAGTCGACCGGAGCCTCAACGGCTCTTTTGCCAGCAGAGCACCGGTCGACCGGCAGTCGACCGGTAGGCCTGCAACAAGCCCAACGGCTCTTTCCTCTTTGGGCTGTTCTGAAAATCTGTTTTATGTTTTCTCTTTAACAGAGTTTTTAGGAGTTGTTGGGGTGCTTTTGCAGAAGTTTTTAGCTGGAAAAATCAGAGTTTTTAACCTATTCTCTCCCTATAAATAGTGGAGAATAGGCCTTAGTTATGAACCAAGAAAAATACAAGTTTTCATTGTTTTTCAAGAGAAAGAGAAAAATAGTTTAAAGCTTTCATTTCCATTCTTTTAAGTTTGATTTTCAGTTGTTGTTTGATTCTTAATATCACTCTACAACTGAAGCTTTTCTCACAAACACTTCATAGAGCCAAAAATTTCATATTCTTTCTATAGGTGAAGTTGTAAAAGTGTGAGAGTGTTTGTAAAAGAGAAAGAGTGTTGTGGTCTAGTTGAGATCACCAATTTGTAATCCTTTGTTCTTGTGGAGACAAGTTCCTAAGGGGAATTTCTTTGTAAGGTGAAGCTACGGGCTTGAGGTCTTTGGAGGCCTAACTTGTACGGGATCCTAAGGGGATAGTGGAAACCTTCACGGAGGTGAAGGCGGGGACTAGAGCTACGGGCTCGAACCTCGAAACAAATCACTTTGTTTGCGATTGGCTTGGCGTTCCTCTTGCTTAATTTCTTGCTTTAAATTACTTCCAATTTATTGCTTGTGAACTAACTTTTATTTGTGCTATCCTTACTTGTTTATTTTACTTGCCTTCAATATTTCTTGCTACAATACTTGTGTGCATTTCATCATCGCATTTTATACTTGGAATTGTTCGATCACACCTCAATACAACACGGTTGCATTGCGCACCTCTAACCCATTTAAGGGGAATTGGGAGGAAGGAGTTCAGAACCTCGCAAGGGGTATTCGGCTCTTAGTCGTGTTTTGAGAGATCGTTGCATCACTCACTTAAGTAAAATTTGAAAAGAGCATTAGATTAGCAATTACACCTATTCACCCCCCCTCTAGGTGTATTTCAGTCTTGATGCACAAGCTCTTGAATCAAACTGTGCTAGCTCCAAAACTTGACTTTAAATCCTTTGTTGAAGTTACACACCTACTAAGATCTTGATCACAAATCTGAAACTAATTAAACACAAGATCATTAGTACTATAACTACATGAGTTGATCATCATCAAAACTAAAGTGATGGGCCTTTGGGCCAACATATATTACTTGCATGTACATGATAATTAGTTTAGACTCTATACATGTATCTCATGCTTAATAATGATGAGTTGCTTCAAGAGCTCAAGCGCAAGGAACACACTACATACTCAAGTTAGAGTCAAGTTCGAAAAATCAAGTTTGGATTCGTAGAAGCATCTCAAGTTTTGAACTTTCTATATGTAAGATATAGTTGTAAAAATCTTGTTTGGAGCTTGGAAGGCTCATTGGTGCACACACACACAGAAAATTGATTTCAAGATTTATTACAAAAGATCAAAAGAGTTTTTAGTCTTGAATCTCGTTTGTATAGAAACTCATTTGAGAAAAAATGATTTGCAAAAGATTTATTTCAAAAGGACTTTCTTATTGCAAAATGAGATTTCAAGAGTTTATGTGATTGTACACATTTATTGCATATCTATTATTACATTCCTATATCTATTTTAAAATAAATCTTGCTAATTACTTGTCTTACTGTCTTATTTTGCAGGTTTGTCTTAATGAAGGGAGAGAAAATAAGACCAAATAAAAGACAGTAAAATTCAAATTTAATTAGATCTATTTGGTTAACTAAAGATAAAGCCAAATAAATATAGTTAAAATCATATTTAGAAGAATCAACTTGATTAGCTTGAAGAATCAAGGAGATAGAGGTAAATCCAGAAGTTCAAATGCAACCTTATCAATATACAAAGGGATATCTAAAGAATTGGAATGTATATTCAGAAAATTCAGAGAGAAAAGACACAATCTAAATGAACATCAAGGGATAAAATAAAAATTTATCTCTAACCTTATCAGAAGATCTTTTCTGTTGGGAAAGAGATTTTGCCCCTATCTTCCTACACTCTCCCTTATCTAGTTTTGGTTATAAATACCTACATTTTTTAAGGCAAAGGGGCACAAGTGAGCAGAGAAAGATTCTAGGTTAGGTTATTTGTTCTAATTTAGTGTAGGTTTTATTTTTCTCATGTAATTTTTATTTTTATTTATGCAACTCAGAGGAGAGAAGAGTTTTATGAGAGAATGAGAGTCAAAACTGTATTGAGAGTGACACCAGTGTAAGTGTTATTCTTATCTTTCATTGTAACTTTATTTAATCAAAAATTACACTTTTATGTTCTTCTTTTACTTTTCTTGTTCTTTATTTATGTTTTTCTTCTACTGTCTTCTGAGGAGCTTGTAAATCCAAATGACTCTAATAGCCTCGAATTTGGCTTGCCCTTGTAAGTGTTGATGATGACTTATGGTGATGGATAATTCTAGTTTTACATTGCACCTTAATTTCTTAGTTTAGCATAGGAATGGGGAAGATCCTATCTATCATAATTCGATCGCCTTCAAGCCAAGGTCAATCATTGCAATAGATTAAAGGTAAGTAAGTGCCAAAGAGGTAAGTAAGTATTTTAGTTTTTTTTTTTAATTCATTAGTTTAGATCACTTCCAATCACAAACTCTCTTTTCTTTACTCATTTCATTTCTTTTCTTTAACTAAGTTTTCTAGTTTCCATAATCACTATTCTCCTATCTGCCACTTTCTCCAAATTAACATAGCTTTCTTTCCTTTTTCTTTAAAAAATATACAATAACTTTTAACCAGTTTTGTAAACTTTAAACAACACGCTTCCATCACAAGTCCCTCCTTGTGGATCAGGACCCACATATTAACTTTCTATAGCAGTAGAATTGAGAACCTTGCACCATTTCTAAATTTTTGTATTTTTGTCCAGGTTTTACTCGATCAAACTTTGGCGTTGTTGTTGGGGGGGACGGTAAGCGATTCTTTCTAATTTACTGAATTGATTAAATTTGTTCTTCTCTGTTTTTGTGTGCAGAGACCAAATTCAGGAAACTAAGCACTGCAGTAGACATATTGTTACTTTGTGTCTCTGTCCAAGAAGGCAGAGTATTAGAGCCCGCAACTTTGCGGTGTAAGCGTGGCAAAAAATGCGTTTTTGCGGCAATTGTGGTGGACTACTGATAAAAATTTCTTCCAGGGTGCTTGAAATTTAAAGATTAAGTTTCTGTAATTTTAGTTTTCTTGTTTAATATATTCTGCACACTGTACTAAGTCAACAGTAAAAAGATGATTGTTAAATACTAAAAATGGTTTTGACTTTGCATTTAGGGCATCTGTCTATTTCGTTACATTTACATTACTGTTGAAGAGCGCGGAAGCCAAGGTATGTGTGCATTACATGTAGCATAGGAAATATTCTTGTATGATTTAATTATCTTGAGTATTACTTTTTGCTATATATCTGCATATCTGCACGAAAACTATTAAGGGTTTGTCCTATAAATAAGATAAGGTGGGAAGTCATTACCTTTCATTAGCCCATAAATTATCTCTTCACTCACTAACCAGGCTTAATTAAAATTGAGTAGACTTTGGCCTTAGGGACATTTCAGACTCAATAGGAGACTGACCTAAAGGAGAAGTTAATTAGAATTTGACTCTTGTCAAATTAGTTTCAAACGTTGGGGATTGAGAGGCGAAATCTTGAAGAACTGTGATTGGCGTAATTAGGCCCGTTGCTTAGGCACAACACCTCCCACTGGTCTTGCCCCTACCTGACCAATTAACTTGTGATCAGATTTTATAATATACCCCCCGTGGACAGTCTAACGAGTTAGGAGTCGTCTAGGTCTAAGGTCTACCCTAACTTAGGCTAGATTTTTTCTTTCTTTTTGTTTGTTTATTTGTTTGTTTATTTTTTTGTTTTGACATCTTGGTGATATGAATTATAATTTCAATTGTTCTAATGCATATAGTGCTCCACACTTCACCCCGATCTCTTTTGACTCGGATACTACCAATCTGACATTTCATAACTCTAACCAACCAAATATATTAGATTGGTCTTATCCGAATCAATATATGCCCCAATATCAATATTATGAATAAGACTGAAACAATTATCACCACTCTTCACAGAGACAGTAGAGATACAAGTCCCCCTAGTCACATGGTCAACAACGTAACTAATATCCAGCTTCATATACTCCTTTTCAAGATCAACTTATAGAAGAAAAATCAGATCTAGAAAAGAGTTTCGAAGCCTTCCTTGAGTCCACACGTCAATTCTAAATCTTAACAGACTCAAGTGTCTTAAAAAATTTTCAAATCCAAGACCCTACTCCATGTTCCAAGTCTCACAATAAGAAGAAGAACCTACTGACTTAAAAATGAGTATGAAAAATCTGATTGAGTCCAAAAATAATTTTACTCAATCTATCAATAGGCTAGAAGCATCAGTAAGTCATTTAATCAACATAGTGGAAGATAAGAATGAGCAAAACTCTACCTAATACATTTTTGACCATTCCCGATTGCTCTAGCCATCTTGATAGGAACCAAGAATCATGGTTTCTTGGCGACATTTCTTGGCGACCTTAACCAAGATTCAATTTCATCACACCAACTTGAACTTGACTATTCTCAATTTTTTGACAAATTGGCAAGTTTTCCATTTAATGAGATTGAACTTGAATGTGAATGTGACTCTGAACCTCAACTTTATGATTTAGTTCCAAACATTGAATTTATGTTGACTCTAGTATCCTTACCCAATTTGGACCCATTTTTCGAGCCAACATTGATTCCCTACCTATAGATCTTGAAATTGAATCACCTATTTAGATAATCACATTCCATTGATGGAAAATGAATGTGAATTTAAATTCTTTTTTTGGATCCAATTATTGAACAAAATTCGACCCTTGAACCCAAACTTGATTTTTTTCGAGTTTGTATTGATTCATGAACCTTTCATTCTTGAGCCCAAGTCAACCATTCCACCAAGTCATATTCTATTGTTGGATCAAGGTATAGACCATAATGACTCCGAGATGATATTTTAAGATTAATCATATAACAGAGATGATTTTAATGCGAGGGTTTTGCATAATCCTACTCACTTGGGGGTTGTAACTCTGTAAATAGAAAAGAGGTTATCGAAGGTGAGTTCCGTGATAATCCACAATATTCAGATTGGACAGCAACACTTAGCCCAATCCGACCACCACCGAAGCCACCACCTTTAGATAATATGTTTCCTTTCCTTTCCTTTTTTTTTCATGCATATATGCATTAATTCGTACATTGAGAATAATGCATGAGATAGGTATGGTGGAGGGTTCTAACGGAACATAGGTTTTTTTATTTATAAAAAAGAAAAATATAGATATAACATTTTCTTTGCTTTTAAAATCTTTTGAACAGAGAAACAATATTTTAATCTATTTTTTGTAAGAAATTAAGCTAATTTTAAGGAATAGGAGACTCATAATTAGGATTTTTTATATTTGTTTAAAATAAAAATTTTTGTTCGATTTCTACATTTAGGAAGAAAAATTAGAGAAGTAATTTAGTCTTGATTTTATCTTGATGAAATATACATACTTTATACAATTACACATACTTAGGGTTCAAAAATAAAGATTCTTATGGCTTATAAAAAGAAGAAAAAATTGTAAGTCACCTAGAGGGGAGGTGAATGGGTGACTTGCTAATCTGATGCACTACAATGCGAAATTAAAAATTATTTATGCAACCTAAAAGCTATTAGGCTACCACACAACGTATAACTAAAGAGCGTAGCGGAATTCTCGGTGAAGGGCTTTGAACTATATCCTCAAGATTCCTCTAGGTTAAGAGATGAGGTGTCACTATGACTCTCCTGGTTGAATAGAAGTGTGAGCAAACAATCTCAAGCATATAACAATAAAGTACAAGTATATCAGGCATATAAAGATGAGCACAATAAGAACATACAAGATATATAAACAGAAGTGAGAGAGGGAGAGATAAGCAATCGCAAACACAGGAGATTTGTTTCTAGGTTCGAGCATACTTGCTCTACGTCACCACCTTTAACAATATGAAAGATTTCCTCTAAAATTGATCCGATAAGATCACTCGGTGCCGTAACACCTACAACGAGCTCCCTCAAGAGCTCTTGGACCCGCAAGTCTCTTACTTATTCTCGCAAGAACAACACACGCAAGCACACTACCTTGCTGAGGCCGCACCTTTATAAATTCTCAATCAAAGGGGGTGGAACACTTGTGATCACTTCTCTTGATCACAAAAATAAACTATTTCATAATAAGGATCCCTAGAGGATGTATATAGCAAGGGAAAGCTCAAACTTGTGTGAGAAAATAAAATAAATTTGTGGGTGAAAAACTCAAAAAATCTTTTTGAAAACACAAGAGAAATACTCTTGATAACACTCTTTTTGATATGGAAATGAAGCTCTAAAATCTTATTGAAAAACTTCTGTAAAAGATAGGAAAATAGCTCAAGAAAACACTTCTCAAAATCTTGCTCAAAAATCTGGCCAAACATCCTCTTATAGAGGCATCAGAAAACTAGCCTTTATAGGCCAGATTGGCCTGTCGGTCGACCGACCAGTCGACTGGCCAATGGTCATATTTTCAGACCGTTGGGGTTGCCGGTCGACGACCCAGTCAACCGCACCCAAGTCTTGACCTATCAGTCAACCGCTCAATCTACCGAGGCAAGAACCAGGAGCACTGCTCTCTTGGCTGGTCGACCGCTCAGTTGACCAGGGCCAGATCCAGAGAGCAAGCTCTTTGGATCGGTCGACCGTTCGGTCGATGGGTCCTCAAGCCATGCTCAGTGTGCACGTTTTGTACACATCAGTTGACCGGTTAGTCGACCGGCAGAAGTCCAGGTCAGGGTTTTATAGGAATTGAAACTTGGTCTTTTAAAACCTAAAATTTTATTTGAATTTCATAAAAATTCACAAAAAATAAGTTCATTGTAATACTTTTAAGTACAAATATGTATGATCAAAAATCAAAACATATTACAGACAATTTGAGCTATTTTTATGATATAGAAATTTAGCCTTAATAAAAAACTGTATTTTTTAAAACTAAACTTCTAAAGAAAAATACTATTTTTCAAAACTTGTTCAAATGAAAAAATAAGATATTTTAACCACATTTGAAGCATACTATGTATGAATATGATCTAATACATATATAAGATGGAATATCTTTGTTTTTGACAATAAGTTCTAAATAAAGTTTTGATAAATACAAAACTTAAAACCATGAACTGGAAACATCAAACTAAGTTATTCTAAATATTTGAACTATCAATGTGTATAATTGAAATCCAAAATACATATAAAACATGTAAACTTGTTTGATGATCTCTAATCATGAAACATAAAGATATATACTTTGTAATTCAAAACAAAAACCAAAATTTCTAAAATCAAAACTATTTATCTTGAAATGTTTTTTTTGTGTGTGTATATGACCTTGAGCAATTCACAACTAATCTATCATTTACATCATGTCTAAAACACAAATCTAACACTTACAAACATGACACAAGTCTTGAAAATCTTCTTTTCATCTTGACTTGGTCCAAAACTTTGATCCATGAGCTAGATTCCTCTTGAGTACATGATGCGGACTTGAAATGCGAGCTCTTGAATCAACCCGTGCTAGCTTCAAAACTTGACTTCAAATCTTTTCTTGAAGCTAAACACCGACTAAGATCTTGATCAAACATCTCAAACTATATAAACACAAGATCATTAATACTATAACTACATAAGTTAATCATCATTAAAACTAGAGTGATCGGCCTTTGGGCCAACAATCTCTCCTTTTTTGATGATGACAAAACTCATGAAGTTATATATGCATGGATTAAAGATAAGCTTCATAGAAGCATCCTCTTAACTCGTGCGTAGCAATAAATAATAAAATATTCAATGAAGTGCATAAACAACAATATTAAGCATGCCTATATAAACTCTCTAAATTCTTCTTCCCCTTTTTGTCAATTCATCAACAAAGAAGTGAAAATAAATAAACAATAAAGATGTATTTGCGATATACATTCATGAAGAGGAGAGATATTAAGTTAGTTCTCCCTGTATACATGCATTACACTGAGAAGAGATGATTAGACCCTAACCCACATAAGCATAATATATAATGTATAAACGGAGATGTTAAGCTCCCCCTACACACGTGTACCATATAAAGAAGATAGGTCAAGCTCCTTAATATGTAAAATACACACAACATGAATCTATATATAGAGGAGATGTTAAGCTCCCCTTGAATATATGCAATACATATTAACATATTTTAAAATATTTTGAAACCACTTTTAAAACAAATTTTGAAATTTATTGAAGTCAACAAAATAAATTATGAGACCAATAAAATCAGTTGAGAAAAATAAATATTAGTATCACTTGTAGATAAACAAAAATTTTTAAGATACCAATAGTAGATTTTGATACCAAATGAAGGTGAAACATGAAGTACATTTTGATATAAAAAAATACCAATTGAAATCAATGCATAACCTTGTGAAAATATCAATTATCATTTAGAATTAAAATCAAGCTCAGCATAAACAGTTTGTGCTTTAAAGAACATGTATGGTATTGTAAAATAAGCACAATCTAAATCAAATATATGTTTGAAAATAGAAATACCACTTGAAATTTGATGCATACATATATAGAAAACAAAATATGAGTATAAAAAAATAAAATATCATGAAAAATCATGTGTGTAACTCATATCATCCATCCTTATTATGCACAAGTTAAAAAGATATTCAATAAGGCGCACAAGGCATGGTCACCCAACCAACCAGCCTTAATAGTAAAAATTTTCAAAAATAAGATTTAAAATTAATTTGAAGATAATTTGAAAACACTACCAAATGAAAAATAAATAACTAGTTTAAAGTAGTTTTTGAAACTAGTTAAAGATCTTTTAAATATGAAATCAAATCATATATATCTCATGATATATACTAAATACACAAAAAAGTGGCACTCAAGATCTATAAAACTCATATAAAGCTCATGAAAATAAAATCATGAGTAAATAAAAGAAATGTGAGTATATAAGAATCATGTAAATGACATATTCATGAAAATAAACAATAAAGCTCAAAACAAAACTCATATCAAATTCTTTTTCGCAAAAAAATATATCATATAAACATGCATGAATCATCAAAACTGTGACATACAATGTACAATCAAACAAACAATTGAGTACATAGAAAATAGAGCACGTAAAGCATGTAACTCAAAAATTGTACATGTATAACACATTTCAATAGAATTTTCATATCAACATGATATAAACATATAGATTAAAACATGAATCAAAAGATAGGCATGTAAATCCATTTGAAAACATTAATAAAGTTTTTCAAATATACATGCATAGCTAACAACCAATCAACTCAACATTAAGCACAAAACATTATATGATTGAGTCTAGGTTACTACACTAGCATATTAAGTATTTAAAATATTTTAAAGTGGAGGAAGAAATGGTTACCAAAACTGATGTAGAAAATTCATTTCTCCAAAATAAGAGGTAGTCCTACCACCATACTTTCTTGATAGTGATGCATCAAATGGGTATGACCATCAAGCTCCATATACATCCACCACCAAGACACCAACCCTCTCACGTTTTGTGAGAGCTCACACCTACATCAAACACAAGAGGTGAGAATTTTGGTACCCATATTTTCTTTTTGGGTCCATGGGGATTAGCATTATAAGGAACCCAAATATTTTTATTTGCAAAATTTATAGATTTTAATATATCAAAGCAAAATCTTGTAAGATGACCTTTGCAGTCACAATGTGTACATTTGTACACTCTAACATACATATGTGTGGTGTGAGTGTGAGCACGATGTACGTGTGAGCACGATGTACATGTGATGCATGTCGTGTAGGATGTGCATGCATATGTGAAATTTATTTCTTGCGAAACATAAATTCCAATTTATTGTGATTATATGCACATTGGCTCAAAGTGAAACCCAAACAATCAATATTCTTCTTCATAATAAAAATATCTTTTTCAATCTTAGAAGAAGTAACATGAGAAACAATATTCATTTTCTTTTTAGAAATGGAAATCTTTTCTTCTTCAATTAAAACAATTTTCTTTTTTAAAGATCTATTTTCATTTAAAACAATTTCCTTTTCCTTTTTAACCAAAATAACTTTATTTTTCAAAATTTCATTTTTTTGAAATAATACTCAATTTTGAAGAATCATTGTTTTAAATAAAGAATTATTTTCTTTCTTCAACTTTTTATTTCCAATTTTAAATAAATCATATTTCTTAAGAAGTTTTTGATAAAGAGATGCAAGCTCATCACAAGGCATGTGAATATCTTCTTCTACCTCGGGTTCAGAATTTACCTCAAGGGAGTCATCCCCTTGGACTATGTAGCACATGTTGGAAGCATCACTTTCATCATCCAAGTCATTCTCCTAATGATGTGGCATTTGTTCTCCAAGGGAGATGAAAGTGTTCCAAACTACAAAAGCCGATTCAATGTTAGAAATCCTAGATAAAAAATCATCATTTAGGGTAGACTTTAGAGCATGAATAGCTTTTGTATTAGCTTCTAAATGATTACCATTAATAAAATATGAATCCTTAATGGTGGCAAAATGTACATGAATACCTAGAGTTTTTAGGTACATGGACATCTTAGCTTTCTATGTTTGGAGGTTAAGAATGTCAAACATAGGAGGTGTCTTGAAATCCATGCGTGTGTATGAAAATATTGTGATTAGGAAAAAAAATTGAGGATCTTTAACTCAAGATTGTTAGACCAAATCAAGAGCACCAAGCTCTGATACCAATTGTAAGTTACCTAGAGGAGGTGAAAAGGTGACTTGCTAATCTAATGCACAACAATGCAGAATTAAAAAACTACTAAAAACTATTAAGCTAACATACAACATATAACAAAAGAGTGTAGCAGAATTTTCGGTGAAAGGCTCTAGACTATCTCCTCAAGATTCCTCTAGATTAAGAGTTGAGGTGTCACTATGGCTCTCTTGATTGAATACTAGTGTGAGCAAACAATCCCAAGCATATAACAATAAAGCATAAGTATATCAAGCATATAAAGATGAGCACAATAAGAACTTGCAAGATATATAAATACAAGTGAGAGAGGGAGAGACAAGCAATCGCAAATATGAGAGATTTATTTCGAGGTTCGAGCACATTTGTACGTCCCCGCCTTCAACACTATGAAGGATTTCCTCTAAAATCGATCCCGCAAGATCACTCAGTGCTGTAACACCTATAACGAGCTCCCTCAAGAACTCTTGGACCTGCAAATCCCTCACTTGTTCCTGCTAGAACAACGTACGCAAGCACACTAGCTTGTCGAGGCCGCACCTCTACAAATTCCCAATCAAAGGGGGTGGAACACTTATGATCACTTCTCTTGATCACAAAAATAAACTCTCTCACAAAAAGGATCCCTAGAGGATATATATGGCAATGAAAAGCTCAAACTTATGTGAGAAAACAAGATAGATTTATGGAGGAAAAACTTAAGAAATACTGTCAGTGCTCTGAGCTGGTTGTTGGTATACTGTTGAACCGGGGGTAAATAATTATCTACTTGTTCCAGTGTACTGTTGAACTGATTGTAGAAGTAAAGACTGAATGCAAGTCTTGTAGACACAGAGGTCATGTTACCTTAGAAATGCAGACCTCATTTGAAGTGGAGATGCATCTCTTACTTTGCTAAAGAGGACACGACCTTCGAAGTGGATACAACTCTCACTTTGTTGAATAGACGCAGCTCTCACTCTGTTGAAGAGATGCGACCTTTGAAGGGACGCGGCTTTGTTAAATGCGAGACCCGCATTCTGGGTGCGTTGCCATATGTTTGGCAGAGTTGAGGGGATGCCTTTCCCTTAACACGCGAGATTCGCGTTCGTTTAAGATGTGCGCCATGCGTCGGGCAAAGATTGGGCCTCGAGACA
The DNA here is from genome assembly GCA_038442645.1 of Agave tequilana. Lineage (NCBI taxonomy): Eukaryota > Viridiplantae > Streptophyta > Magnoliopsida > Asparagales > Asparagaceae > Agave > Agave tequilana. The sequence goes on along the minus strand of JAVJIF010016995.1, from coordinate 44,321 downwards.
TGCACTACGAATCTCTGCGGATCACTGTGTCTATAAAAAGACAACATTCTTTCAAGAGTCATCATTAGACTCTTTTTCTTCTCTGTTAAGCGTTGTGTCGAGAATTTTCAAAAGTTAAGAAAAGCTTAAAGCTTTTCCACTTTCTTTCGTCTTTAACACCGATTTCATGGTTGAAATGGCACCAAAGACCAAACATGTTACCTCGTCCTCGAGCGCTGTCGCTCCAGAGGCTCAATGGGCAGTCCTTCCACGTAGGAGACCCCATTTCAGGTAATAAAACCATCTGAAGTGGTTTCCACCAATAAAGGGGTTTGAAGAGTTTTCTTAACTCTTAAGTCTAGTCTAAATTTGAATCGCCGACGCGAGGCTTATGCCCGTGTTTGATTTTCAGACGCGGCTCTTGCACTGGTAGGCAAGACGCGGGTTTGACGACTTCCACGTCTTTGCTTAATTAGCTTGGGTCTGCGTCTATTTGTTGAACACGGGCTTCATTGAGCCTTGCGTTTTGATCCCAATATTTAGAGTTTTTATAAGTGAGGAAAGTTCAGACGTATAGAAGAGATGCATGACTCTGAACTGTTGATGGAAATGCAGCGCTGGCTCATCAAGAGAGATGCGACTTTTAGCTGTTTGGTGGAGACATGACTCTTAGTTGTTTGGTGGGGACGCGGCTCTGGCTCATCAAGAGAGACGCGACTCTTAGCTATTTGGTGGGGACGCGACTCTCAGTTTTTAAAGCATCGCATGCAATCAATCTTGGAGATTTCGTTAGATCTTTTAATGCTAAGTCGGCATTAACGGTTAGGGAACCGTGATTTTTGATATTCCCATAGCAACAATCCACGTGTCACCTCCACACTGGATTTGATATCCGTGCAGGAATTAAGGCTGATGGCTTTGATTTTTATGTCATTAATTATAAGCCTTATGACTTGCCTATAAATAGGCCTCAGCCTCTTAACAGTCCTCTATCTCGACTATTTTCCTTTGCGAGCATGCGCTCTGAGGAACTTCATCTTGATTGTCTACCTTCCCTTCAAGGGCATGTGTTCTGACGAACAACAAGAACTCAAAGATTCCATGCTTTCCTTCAATCTTCTTCGAAGATTATCATTGTCAAGTGATTTTAAGATCAAAAAGTATTGCTTATGTGCTTTCACAGTCATATCTTGATAAATAAAGTCCAACTTCTAGAAAATTCTTTCTCGGGTAGGAACTGTCTTATGCCATGAAATACTCAGTCTCTCTGAAGTTCTGTCTCCTTGTCTATGAAGAAACTGAAAAACACCTAGAGGGGGGGTGAATAGGTGTAAGTGCTAATCTAATGAACTAAGTGCGCTAAATGCGGAAGCTAATGCAAATATTGCAACACACTTAATACAATCAACAAGTGTAGCCGAATTCCCCGTGAAGGGCTCTGGACTAACTCCTCTTGATTCCCCTTGAATGGGTTGAGGTGCTATGTGAAGCTCTTGTTGATTAAGTACAAGTGAGGCACACACAAACAACCAAGCATATAAGATGATATATTAATATGAATATATGCAAGGCACAAATGCAAGCAATGTATGATATGAACAATGAATGATACTTTGCACAATATAAAGAGAGAGAGAGTTAGAGAGACAAGTGGATCAAACGCAAAGGCCAAGATATGTTTCGAGGTTCGAGCACCTTGCTCTACATCCCCGCCTACACCACCGTGTAGGATTTCCAATCCACTATCTCCCACCGAGGGAACCTCTACTGAAGAGGATTTGTTACAACTCTAGGAGTACCAAACTCCTCTCTCAAACAACCACCTCACAACCGAGGGTAGGCCCGTAGCCAATACAACAACCACAACACCTCTACCGAAGAGGGTTTACAACCAAACTCCACCTCTCACTAGAGGGAGCAAACAACAACCAATCACCCGATCACCTCTACCAAAGAGGGATACACAAAGAGCAAGGGTGTTTACAACAAGTGGTTCCAAAGACCACAAACTCAATCTCTCTTTCTTTTCTCTTTTTCCACAAAACAAATGATCCTAATAGATTAGGATAGAAGATAGCTCAAGCGTGGAAACAAGGTGTTTTTGGAAACAAGCAACAAAGAAAAACTACTAGGGAAATCTCTTGTAAATGATAGAAAATGAAAATCAATACAATCTCCCAAAACCCTAGTTTTCTTTGATTTTCCAAAAACCCAAAATAATAAAGATGAGAGTTTTAAAGCCCAAAAAATCTTTTTAAAACTTGTTTTAAACTCAGGAAAACTGGGAATTTTTCTCTTGCAAAAACCTTAACCAAAAACCCAAAGAGATGGGGTTTATATAGGCCAAACCAGAAACTAGCCGTTAGGCTGATGTGGCAGCCTGACAGGCTTGGCGGTCGGCCGCCCGGTCGACCGCCAACGGTCATATTTTTGACCGTTGGGCAAACCCGGTCGACCGCCCGGTCGACCCAAACAAACAGAGAGCACTGCTCTCAGACCCGGTCGACCCGGACGGTCGACCGTCCCAGTGTCTCCAAACGTGCACAGATTTGTGCACGTCGGTCGACCGGCCCAGTCAACCGACTTCAGCCAAGTCGACTAGGTCAGTTGACTTAGTCGACTGATTGAAGCCTGGAACAGAAATCTGGGTCAGAAAAACAGTTTAAAAATATTTTGAAAAATCTTTTAAGTCTTCTAAAAATTCACAAAACTTGTTTTAACATTTTATATTGAAACACAAACAAGTGATAAAAATTTCAAGACATATATCAATCATATCAATTCATTTTTGAGTCTTGCAAATTTTATCAAAAACAAAACTTGTATTTTTATCAAACTTAATTTTTCAATACATGAATAAGATAGTCAAACTAAGTTTGTATAGGAAGTTTAAGCATACATTATAAATAGAAACCATCTACTATACATATAAACAAATTAAACTTGTTTTGATCTATTATTCATGAAAACCAATTCCAAAACATAAAAACGTGTGTGTTTGTGCACTTGAGCATATCAACTATACTAAGCTTTACAAATGGATCTAAAACACACTATCTAAACTATGGATACCTAAGTCTTCTTGACGATCTTCATCTTCAAGTTGACTTGCTCCAAAACTCCATCCATGGGCTAGGCAATGTGTGATCATGAAGCTTTGGCCCTGGAATCACCATGAAAAGCTTCTAAACACCTTTGTTGAAGCTAATCACCAACTAATATCTTGCTAATGATCTGAAACTTAAAATCACAAGAATATTAGTAAACATAACTACATGAGTTAATCATCATCAAAACTAGGGCGGAAGGCCTTTGGGCCAACAGAAACTCTGTCTCTTGATTTTCTCTTAAAATCTGATTGACATGCCCCTATTCTGTTGACACGCCTTTCAGATTCTTGATAAAATACGAGCTTATTAACTTTAAAATCTAAGTCATAAGTTCTTCAAACGCGAGTGTGATAAACTCTGTGTTTGGATCTTGAAATACGAGCTTCGTATATGAAGCTCGCGCTTTGGGTTCTTAACTTAGAGAATTTTAAGTCTGCTCTTTTGAGACCTCTGAATACGGATGTGGCAACTCTTGCGTCTCATACGCGAGTGTGACTAACTCTACGTTTTGAAGTTACCTCGGACAGTTTTTAAGGCCCGTGTCTGCATTTTTGATTTATGCCTCGCGTCTTCACATCTTGGACGCAAGTCTAAAACCAGACTGCGTTTGGATCCATATTCTCTGAACTGGTTACGTTTGGAGTTCATGACTTCAGTCTCGCGTTTGCACCTCAGATTTTCTGTTCCTGTCTTCACTGAATTTTAACCCTTGGGTTTTTGTTCCTTGTAGGTTCTGGTAGCCTCAGTCAGTCATCTGCATCTTTGCTAGGCTCATGGGAGAACATTTTGACCGGCCAGGCTATTCAGTCAACAAGCACTCGGGAAATCAAAGCTCCTGTTCATGGGCAAGCTTGGTTCATGGGAGACTATTTGGACTAGCCAACCCATTCGAGCACTTGGGAAGCCAGAGCTCCTGTCTATGGGCGAGGAGGATCAGTGCAGTTACTGATACCCGTCAAGGCCTTATTGGACATGACGCACCAGCAGTGCCTCAGATTCGTCATGGTCACAGTGGGTATGGTGGTGGGTATGACGGCTTTGAAGGCCACAGGAAAGAAGATGTTACCTGCAAGGTCTTGGATCCTCCCTTTGCCAATTTTGATTAAGGAAGATCCAGCTTTTTGGTGGCAAAATATGTTATTAAGTGAAGGATTACGGACCACACTAGTTGGTCAGGTAGAATCAGAATGCTCTCCTGCATTTTGACCTCGAGAGACACTATTATTCTCAACTAGCGATGAGCTTCTTCAATGTTCACATCATGCATCATGATGTACCGGCTCTCGATCGGCTCAACACTGATCAACTATGATATGATCCAGTGAAGAAAGAAAGAATTTCCTCTTTGGCGTTCTTCCAAACATCTTGGATCTGGAGAGGTGTAGACGTTTTAAGGAGTGAGTGCGACCTTTCACTGAGCGAGAGAGACTTCTTTGTACTCTTTTGTTATAACACTTAAGCTTATTGTATAAGAGAGTGCCTTGTATCACTTTCATATGTTTGAATATCAATAAAAGTGACAGTTTTTTTTGTTTTTTTTATATGTCTTGAATTCCTATTTGCATTAAAAATCAGACAAATAGAAGTAGCAACTCTTGACTTACTAGAAATGTTATATTTAACTTAGCAAGTGAAACGGGATAGTTTCTGTGGACTTGCCAATCCACAGATAAGAATGACAAGTGGAGTTTTCACCCCCACGGAGGATTATAACTGAGTATTCATCAGAGTTTTAATATTAACGTAATTAGGACTCAGTTGGAGATTTGATGGAAATACTGCTAGAGATGTGATATTAACCTAATAGTGCTTTTGAGTGGGCCTGCTATTCTGTTGACGAGAATAGCAAGTGAGATTAAACCCGTTGAGAATCTAGGAGAATTTTTACCGCTAGAGGTGCATATTAACTTAACGGGTTGAATCAGATCTTACCAGAGGTGTGGTATTAACTTGACAAGAATGTGAGCTAGAGGTGCGATATTAACTTGGGTCAACGGGTATTTTAGTTTCATTTGGGAAAACTGAAAACATCACTGTCATAGGTGTAGTGTTAAACATGACAGTGAAGGTAATGCTAGAGGTGTAATTTTGAACTGGCATTAGTCATCTCGACTTCAATAGGGAAGTTCGAGGGAAAGTCATTGTCATAGGTGTATTGTTGAACTTAAAAATGGACTGAATACTAGAGGTATGATGTTAAACTTAGCATCGTTCATCTTAGCTTCGATATAGAAGCCTGAAGAAAGGTGCCTGTCAGAGGTTTAATATTGAACTTGGTAGCAACTTAATCACTGTTAGAGGTGTGGTGTTAAACTTAACAGTAATTTGTCAGAGGTGTAATATTAACATGACAGGAGTTGATTTACGATATGAGCTATTCTGAGGACTTGCCTTTCTATTGATGAGAATTGGAAAGTAAGTTTGGAATGTCAGAGGTGTAGTGTTAACTTGACAAGGATTAATTTGCAATATGAGCAGTTTTGAGGACTTGCCATTCTATTAATGAGAATTTACAAGAAGAGTTTGGAATGTTAGAGGTGTAGTATTAACTTGACAAGAATTAGTTTGCGATATGAGCAATTTTGAGGACTTGTGACTCTATGTAGAGGAGAGACAAGTGAAGTTTGTACTTGCTGGGGAGTATTAAAACTTCTCATTGTCAGAGGTTTGATATTAAACTTAATAATGATTGTGTTTGTAGACCTACCACTCTATGGAAGAGAATTGGTAGGAGACTTTTGGTGAAAAAACAAAATGAATTGTCAGAGATGTAATATTAACGTGACAATCATTGATTTTCTAGGGACATGGGAGGTTCACCGTTAGAGGTGTAATATTAACATAACAGTTGAGATTTTTTTTTTGAGTTTCATTGTCAGAGGTTTAATACAAACTTGATTGAATCCACTGGGGACTGGAAAATCTGGTTTGTCAGATGTTTACTGTAAACGTGATAGGTCCCAGATTATTTCGTTGAGGAGATGAACACAGGTATTTTTGTTGCCTTACCATTCTATGAAAGAGAATTGGTAGGAGATTCTGGAGGAGAGGACGGGACCAAATCGTTTAGGATTTTTAGCAAACCCTCAACTATCAACGAATTTGGTGTGCCTTTACTAACTATCGTTTGAGTTGGGTTATCCATGCTATTCCCCTCAGTATGATGAGTTGTCAAAAATTTATATTGGACTTAAAAGCCAACATTTTTCTCTATCCTTAGCCGTCAGAGGTGTCGGATATTCATAGATACCATAGAGAAAAGTAACAAGGCTAAAATCAAAGTTTTGCATTTAGTTCCCTCTTCAACATTTACATCATGCATCATGATGTAACTAGCGTTTGATCGTTTACACTGATCGACCGTGATATGATTAAGTGACGAAAGAAAGAAGCTTTTCTTTGGCGTCTATCTTGGATCTGGAGTTTCGATCAGAGGTATAGTATTAACCTGATCAGGAGAAGAATGCTATCAAGGATAGTATTTCTTCAAGAATTTGTCATTGATTGGCATCATAAGCGTATCACCGTCTGAGGTTATAAGGCGATATGCTCCATTTGAGTAGACTGACTCTACTACAAATGGTCCTTCCCATTTGGGCTGAAACTTCCCTTTGGTCTTATGTGTCATAACTATAGGTCTTCTAACGGTTAAGAATAGGTCACTGTTCTTCGAAGTCCGCTCCTTGACTTTCTTGTTGAAGGCTCTGGTAATTCGAGCTTTATAGAGCTCGACCTGTTGTTGAGCTTGCAGGCATTTATCATCCAAAGCCTCCAGCTCTTGGAGTCGCAGTTGATGCTTCTCCTCATTTGTCATCTATGTTATCAAGGCCACGCATAGAGATGAGATCTGCATTTCTACTGGGAGTACAGCTTCACACCCATATACCAAAGAAAATGGTGTAGCTTTCATCGGGGTTCGAACCGTCGTGCGATAAGCCCATAAGCATTAACCTAATTGTCGTCCCAGTCACGTTGGCTTTTCGAGATGAATTTCTTGAGAAGCTTTCCAATAGTCTTGTTGAAAGCTTCTGCAAGGCCATTGGCGACTCGGTAATATGCCGTTGAAGACACGCTCTGGATTCTAAACTTATTACAGAACCTTTGAAAGGCTTGGCTGACGAACTAAGGCCCATTATCATGGACAATTTGTCATGGCACGCCAAAGCGATAAACGATGTGATGTTTAACGAACTTGATCATGTCAGATGTCTTTACTTCCCTCAAGGGAATAGCTTCAACCCATTTAGAGAAGTAATCGGTTATGGCTAGGATGAACCGATGTCCTTTGGATGAAGGTGGGCTTATGGGGCCAACCACATCTATTCCCCATATCTCAAATGGCCAGGAAGAAGTTATAGGGTAAAGATGTCCTGATGCCTAGTGGATGAAGTCACCATGGCCTGACAGGCATGACATCGCTTGGCGTAATCGATGGCGTCAGGAATCATCTTTGGCCAGTAATACCCCAGTCTTCAGAGGCGATCCCCAAGCTTCGGGCCAGGCTGATGAGCTCCACACATGCGGTCATGCGCTTCTTTGAGTATTTCCTGTGCCTTCTTCTGTGACAAGCAGCGGAGGAGGATCCCATCATGTGATCGGCGATATAGTGTTCACATGATCGCATTGTAGTAGAATTTAGAGGCTTTCCTTCTAATGGTAGCTGCCTCTTTGGGGTCATCAGGAAAGATGTCGTACAATGCATAGTCGATGTACGGGAATCGCCAATCCTAGAGTTCTGGACCTGTTGAAGTTTCTAGAGCTTCTTTGACTTGATGGTCTCCTGTCAGCTTTTGGTGATCTTCAAAAGAAAATCTTAGGCAATACAGGTCATGGCTGTAGATGAGTATTTTCTCTGTTGTTCCGGCTGAAAGAGCCAATGAAGTAGCAAGAGACGCTAATGCATCTGCGTGCGCATTTTGCTGGCGAGGTACACGGTCGATGTAAAAGTTTCTGAACTTCTCGGCCATGTAGATAGTTGCGTTGTAATAGGGTACTAAATTTTCACGTCTGACTTCGTACTCCCCGTAAACTTTGTTAACGATGAGCTTAGAGTCACCGTATGCTTCGAGATTTTTAACGCCAATCTCATCGGCGATTTTCATCCTGATTAAGAGAGCATTGTATTGCGCTACATTGTGGAACATGGCTCGGTTAATGAGAATGCACGAGGGATTACGTAGTTCTCTGGGGAGACAAGGACTACCCCACTCCTGCTACGACATTCCCTCACGGACCCGTTCTCGATGCACCGTCGAAAAAGAGTTGCCATACCTACCCATCAAAAGATGTCTGGGTCAAACAAACTTCAGCGATCTTGTCCGGGAGATCTTCATAAAGTTTAGTTGTTCTTGGATCTGGATGCTCAGTTAGGAAATCTGCCACCACCTGTCCCTTCATGGCTTTTTGTGACAGGAATTGCAGCTCATATTGGGAGAGCAATATGGCACATTTCGCTAGTCGGCCGTTTAGTGACGATGGCTTTGTCATAAGCAACCTTAAAAGATTGACTTTTGATATGACATTCATAGTTTGGCCCACCAAGTAGTGTCACATTTTCTGGACGGCGAACACCAATGCCAAACATTCCTTTTCGATTGGGTTGTACCGATGTTCGTCTCCGATCATGGTTCTACTCATATAGTAGATTGCCTGCTCGTGTCCCTGATCATTATTCTGGGCCAACAAAGCTCCTAAAGAATGATCCATCACTTGAACGTATATCAGAAAAGATTTTCCTGACACCGAAGTTGTAAGAACAGGTGGTTGCATGAGGTACCGCTTGATTTTTCTCAAACGCTTGTTGGCAAGCATTGTCCCTGATGAATGAGACACCCTTCTTCATTAATCTAGTGAAGGGTTGGCATCTTCCCGAGAGATTTGAGATAAACCTCCGGATGTCTGCTAGTCGCCCTTGCAACCCTCTAAGCTCTCTGAGATTCCTTTAAGGTTGCATTTCCTAGACAGCGCAGACCTTCTCTTGATCAAGGTGGATTCCTTTAGATGTCACAATAAATCCCAGGAATTTACCGCTGACTACCCCCAGGAAGGATTTAGTGGGATTCATCTTCAACTGATGTGCCTGCATGATACCGAACATTATCTTCAGATCTGCTATATGATCGCCCTTAACACAACTTTTTACTGCTGTGTCGTCGATATAGGACTCCACAGTTTTACGTATATGCTCGTGAAAAATTGCATTCATAGCTCTTTGATATGTTTCCCCCGTGTTTTTTAATCCGAAGGGCATGACAGTATAGCAATACACCCCGAATGGTGTCCTGAAAGATGTATGCTTTTCATCATCAGGGTACATCTTGATTTGATTGTACCCTGAGAATCCATCCATGAATGACATTCATTCAAAACCACACGAGTTGTTGATCATGGCATCCGTGATTTGAAGGGGAATTCATCTTTAGGACAGGCCTCATTTAGATCATGAAAATCAAAGCAAATCTGGATCTTCCCATTTTTCTTGATAACGGGGACGATATTGGCTACCCAATCTGGGTGTTGTTCCTCCCTGATGAAACCGGAGTCTATGAGCTTTTTGACCTCCGACTGGATTGCTTCCATTATGTTCTGATGGAATTGTCGCTGCTGTTGTTTGACTGGTTTTGCATCTGGATTGATATTGAGGCGCTGCATAGCCACCCGAGGGTCAAGCCCAGGCATATCCTCATAATTCCAAGCGAAAACATCTATATACTCTCGCACGAGAGATATTAGATCTTCTTTCTTAGAGGGTAATAAGCTTTCGCTTATAAAGATGGGCTTAGGGTTAGCCTCATATCCTAAATTGATCTGGGTGACCTTATCCTCTGTGGGTGGTTCACGTTGTTCGAAACAAATATCCTAGAGAGTGTTTAGGTGTTTGATCCAAGGATCTGTATCCGACTGGATCATTTCTTCATCTCCATCTTCCAGGCGGCTTGCTGAAACCATGTTTACTAAAAGTTTTCTGAAGATGTCGCCAACACTGACATCTAGCTTCCACGATGACGTACCTGACGAGCGGTAGTGATGTAATGACCTTTCAGACTCAGAGGCTGACAGGATCGGAGTTGACACATAGCCCAACCTCCTGCGAGTTCGATGATAATAATCAGGGGTCTTCCCTTTTGGAACGAAGAATTGAAGCAGTGTTCTCCTTCCTTTGCCAAAGTTTAAGCCAGGACCATTCATTAAATCATACCCTGTGTTTTCCGTGAGTACATTTGGCTCATAATGGGTGAATTGAGGGGGTTCGCTCTCACTTTTTGAGTCTTCACGAGGCATCAATTCGGACTTGATTCTTCCAAAAAGAATCAGTTTTTGGCCTTTGCGTCTTACTGGGACCATGAATAATGATTCTTGTGCATCACTAACGTCTTGATACGCCGTGAGGGATGACCTCATCGGTGCATGCAATAATGTCAGAGCACCTATTGTCGACCAGGGGTCATCATCTACATCGGTATTAGGTCAGATGGCACTGAATCAGAAGCAAACACCGAAAAGTAAGCCAAATCTAACTCTTCATTAATATACCACTCGCCTGCATCATCGGCGGTGTTATCAACATCGAGGTTATTAGTGCTCGTTACAAGTGGATTTAATTCCCACAAGCACTCTTCTTCTGCCTCTGGTTCAATATCAGCTTCATTATCAGAGTCTAGTTCCTCTGGCGTGGATTCTCATTCGTCTCTAAAGAATCTTGGTATAGGAGGGAGTATGTGAAATAGTTCTCTGCCCTCTTAAATGGATGCCTCTCGGCGATCAATGTTCGGACTTTCCCATCTCCGTCAATATACTTCATGACTTGATGGAGAGTGGAGGGAACGATGGAGTTACAATGAATCCATGGTCATCCAAGCAGTAAATTGTATTGTATGAAGTGTCAGCGTCAATCACATAGCACGTCACTTCAGATCTCAGATCCCCAATCTGACATTTGAGTTTGATCTTCCCTATTGGGCGCGTACCGTTGGCGTTGAAACCATAGATGGTATTCTGGGTGGCGCTCAATCGGTGGTTGGGGATCCTTAAGTGTTGCATGACCCAGTGAGGCATCATGCTCAGCGCGGATCCTGAATCTATTTGAATGCGGCTCACTTCAAACGATCCAATATACCCTGTAAAGCACAGGGACCTATCATGTTTCCTCTTGACTTGCATGTCATCTAGCGTGAAGGTAATGCAGGGGCATTTTGAGAGGAGTGGAGACAATCTTTCTTATTTTCCTCCTGTGGCTCAGCTGGGATCTGCGTCATGAAGACCTCAGCATCGGCTAGAGCTTCTCTCAGAGCTTCTCTTATTGGCTTTGACAGCCTTAGGAGCCCGTAAAGAGCAATCCTGGCCAGGATGCTGGCCAGTTGAGCCAAGACATCAAAGCGGCAAGATGCTGAAGTTCCTTCTGCTTTGTCATTGGGAGTGCTGTGGAATACCGAAGCTCTTTCTGCTTCTCTACAGGTTGCTTCGCAGAGGGTTTGATTGGCTCTGAAGTAGGTCCAGGTGGATTTGCCACTAACTTGTCATACTTCTTTAAGTACGACTGTCCTGAATGAGTTTCGGCCACGAGTGGTGCATTCAGCTCTGCGGCAAGGATGATCTCTCCCCCTCTGAGTCGGTTATTGAGGGAACATCGGTCTCTGCTTTCCAAGAAGAGGCACACACCATATTACAGGGCAAAGCATTTGCTTTGCCTTAGGACTTCTTGTTGGTAATAGTAGTCCACTGCTGGCCTTCCACAAGGTTGGGATGAACCCACATAATTTCTCCCTGAAGTGTACGAATAGGTACAAGACCTTTCTCCTGCTGGTGATGCCGGTCTGTATTGATCATCCTTAGTTCCCCTTTTGAAATGGGAACTACTCTGGCTGGAGTAGGAGGCTGGTTTCTGAACTGAAGAAATGATGTCATGTTAGCAGTCACTTTCTTCTACTCTGGACGGAGCTTAAGCACTTTCACATCAATCAGGGCATGAAGAATATTTTTGAAGATATAACAGCTCCTAGTGGTGGGATGCCCCAGCATCCTATGATACAGGCAGTAGTTGGGATTGTCCATCTTGCCGACTTCTTCAGGACGTATAGCTTCAAGAAGTTTTAATCTGATGCTCTTATTGAGTAATTTGAATAACGAATCGACATGCTCATCTTTGAAGTACTGCCTGCTGGCGCGTGGTTGACTTGGAGAACCACCCCCTCTGGTTGGCTGAGATTTAGCGAGAGATTCCGTCTCTATTGCCAATGTGTCTTTTCTTTTTGATTGGAAAGATACTTCTGGCGCGCGCTTTGATGACTTTTCGGGTCTATGCTTGTTTTCTTCTGCTCACACCCTAGCAATAATCTCTTCAGCCTGTTTACCTTGCTAGACCAACTGGTTCCAGGTGCGGCTTTCAGCAACTCCTATCTGGGCTAGGATTGAAGTTTGAACATTGTGACGGCATGCTTCCACCAAGGTGGCCTGGGTCATACCGCTAGGACATCGGAGTGCCATATTCTGAAATCTCTCCACAAATGCTTTGATTAACTCTCTTTTTTGTTGCTTTGTTGCTAGGAAAGTTGGCATGGTAACCTATGAGTCATCTTCAAAGAAGCGTGTAAGGAAGAGTTTTTCCAAATCACCCTAGTTTTTGATGGAGTCTTCAGGGAGTTTCATGAACCATTCGAAGGCGAGTCCCTTCAGGTTACCGATGAACAAACGTGCCAGTATGGCATCATTATCTATTACATTCCTCGTCTAAGACTTGAAGTAGTAGATGTGTTAGTTCGGTGACCCTTTGCCATCAAAGGCTTGTAGAGTCCGATCTTTGAACTTAGGAGGATATGGGACAAGTTCCCATTCTGTCGGGTACGGCCAGACTATTCCTGCTTATTGGAGACCTTTCCGATTGGTAAGGGCTTCCAACGCAGTACTAAGTTATTCATTCTTTTAGAATGAATACCCCCCATTCTCTGGATCGTCTACCTCTTTAAATGAGGATTTAGACGACTCGGAGTTATACTGTTTCTCCTCTTCTTTGTGCACAGAAGATGAACTCTCCCCTTCTTTCTGCTTGCCTTTAGACTTTTTAGAAAAAGTATTGGCATTCGACTTCTTCTTGTCTTCGAGCAACTGTGCAAGTATCTGTTTGAGGGTATCAATAGACTCTTGTTGAGCGCGAATCATATCGAAATGTTCCTTCTGGACCTGGGCTTGTTGTTCCAGGCGTCTGGCCATCTCCTCAGGAGTGTTTGCCATATATACGAAGGCTTCCTTCTCTACAGAAGAGTTTGAGGCCTGCGACTCTGCGATGGCAGAGTGTGATTCACTTACTTCAAAGCCCCGGGATAGGGCATTGTAGTCAACCAGGACTACCGCACCAGTCCGAGTGCGAGTGTGCCAGTATACTCCTTCTGGTTCCGTATCAGACTCGTCAGAGCTGACTACCGGTTATTTTTTGCTACTTCTGCTTGGCGTAGTGCTTGGACCTGCCATGTTTGCAGTAACTTCGGGGTATTCCGTATCAGAGAAGGTTTTGTTTCTGTGGAACCAAAGCCGTTTAGCTTATTGGGAGGTGGAGGTTAATCGTCTGAATACCGACTGCTTGCTCACATATGAGCTGCAGCCACATTCAGTGAGTATTGCTGTGATGAGCCGTTCACAGCAACAAGATGGAGCGATCTGATTAGCACTCTTTTTCTTTGTCAAGTAGTCTCTTAAATCTGTCAGAGGAGAATCAAAGAGACTAGCCTCGGGCTTTCAAGGGCTTTTCAGCTCTTGACAGCCATCCTTGCGTCGCAACTCTGAAACACAGGGTTCAGAAATGCAGAGCTCACGTTCTGTAGAACAGATGCGGCTGTGGCGTTCTGGCTCCGAAACGCGGATCTCGCGCCTCTGCTGAGAAAAGACGCGGACCTTGCGTTGCTGATTGTCACATCTGGCTAGCGATACTTGAGAAATGCAGAACTTCTGAGTCGCGCGTTTGGTTGTAGATATGCGGGTCTCGTGTCTCTAGAGAGGGGCATGGACATCGCGCTGCTGAACGTCGCGTTTTGGAAATGAAGCCTCAAAAACGCAATCCTTTTTAGCTTTGTGTTTAGGTTTCCAAACGCAGACTTCACGGGTCTGATGTAACTCAGAAGAGAAGCAGATCTGAGCCTCTCATTCTGTATCTGCTGGAAAGATAGTTGTTCCAGCTTCTTGTGTCTGTAATTGATGCGCGGTCGCCTTTGTCGACGTTCAGCATTCCGGTTATGCCATACGGGTTGTTGGGAACCCTTGATAACCTGGAGCTGAGGAAGAGGATGGGCGTGAGCGGGCTGAACGTCAACAACGTTGATCTCGTGGGTCCGCGGGAGACGTTGACGTGGGCCTTACATGTGATACATTCAGCCACAATGTTCTCTGCGCAGACCGCAGTCAAGGAAGCCTTTGAAGGGACCTGAGAGCGGATCTCTAAGAAGACTTTGTGGTACTGCCGTGCCCTAGGGCTCTTATAACCGAAAGAGAGGAACTCTTCATACTTTGCCTGATCGAATTCCACGACAAGCAATTCAACCACCTTTCCCATGCAGGTGACGTCACCTTGCGCCACGACTTGCTCATCAGTAGAGAAAGTTGTCAGTCGCCATCTCTGTTTGGTCCGGGAAATGTTTAGAGGATCATAATAAAATTTTCTTAAATTAAATGAAAGATTACAACAATCTCAAACAATCCTAATTACAAGAGGGGGAAGATGCTTAAGCTCAAATCTTCTCTTTGTTTAATACTGGGTTCTTGTTGTGGCGGTGGAAAGTGAATCTGTTTTCTATTGACCGGGTGAACGTCACAATTTGCTGAAAATTTTCTCTTCAGACTATGGACGGAGTAGCACAGCTCCTTGTCCAATAAAATCTCAAAGAGACTTGAGGCAAGAACAAACTTGTGCTCAGCAAGTTGTTAGAAGAGTTGAACTCTTAAGTATTCTCAGCTAGAGGCTCTGATCACGATTCTCCAAATTAACCAAAACTTTCCCACCACCTACTCACGACCCCTCTTTAGTAGCAAACTGAGCTATTTATAGGGGTTTCAGGGGTAGAACTGTCCTCTAAAAATCCTTGATAATGGGGGTTAACTCCCTTATTACGTGGGCAGTAATTGACCCAGTAATGAGGGAAGTTATAACAGAGACGCAGGGTTCCTCTGCAGTTGAAACGCGGGCTTTGAGCCTCGCATTTAGTAGCTTGAGCTTCGCATTTGGTTGAACTGTGAGCTTCAAGTCCTGCGTCAAGCTTTATGTGAGACGCAAGCTTCGGGTTCTGCGTCTTGGTCATTGCGGTGAAGTAGAGACACGGGTTTCGACCCTCGCGTCTTGGTACTTTAATAATGCTGAGACGCGGTCTTCAAGCTCTGCGTCTTGGTAGCATTGTTGAGACGCGGGTTTCAACCTTTGCGTCTTGGTACAGCGCTAGTCGTCTTGGTACAACGCTAATGGCTATGATTAGCCTTGCGTTTGGAGTTTGGACTCTACTTTCTGATGACTTGTCCTCAGTGATTTTTAGACAGTCAACAATAAGTAGGAAAGGTTTAGCACCCATTAAGGGTATTCGGCTTCAATATCTTTTTTTAAATGCTTAATATATGATTTAATTGTTGAAAAATATACTTTTAATATAATAATAATAATAAAATATTTTGATATCATTTTCATGTGTTTTTCATGTCTATAAGATTTTTGTTATTTCTCTATTTTATGTATAAAAATTTTAAATAAAAATATTCTTCAAAAGCCCTTAATTTATTTTTTTTTAAAAGTAATTTTGGCAGTCACGATCGACAGACCGGTCGACCGAGTTGACATGATATAGGTCCGGTCGACCAGGCGTTCGACCAAGAAAACCTAAAATATAAAAAAAAAAACTTTCTTGGCCTAAGCCGGTCGACTGACTAGTTGACCGACTATAACCGAGATGCTCTCAGTTAGACCCCGGTAAACGGGCGGTCGATCGTGTGTCGGGTCTGCTGCCTTTTTGCTCATTTTTAAAAACCCTAAAATCCCTAATTCTCCCTCATTTTTCTTCTCCATTGTCTCTTTCTTCTTCTCCTCCCTATTTCCCTTCCTCCCATCTCTCCTAATCCCCTTCCAATCTTAAATTAAACTCTAAAATTTGTTGTATCTCTCCTCAAAACTTCATATTCACCTTTTTTCAAGAAGAAATTTTGAATTCTTAAAGATATAATCCCTTTTCTCCTACAAACTTCTTTATTTCATAATTTTTTCTATAAATCTTTCTAAAATTCGTACCAAACTCTTATTTATCATCTTCCTATATTTACCATGTCAAAGAGGCTTAGATTTGAGAAGGATAAACAATCCGAATCATCATTAAACCCCTTTGTTTCTTAGAGTGCATCTCATAGATTTTCTATGATTCATAATAAGCATGTTATTTCTAGTAGAACTATTGTGCTCGTTGATTTTGAGCGCTTGAATCTAGCAAATATTTTGAACACAAGCTCTCTTGAATACTTAGTCACTATTAAGAAACTCATCTACCCTAAGCTTGTGCATTATTTTTACTCTAATCTGACTTTCTAAAACATTCATGTCAGATCTAGGGTTCTGGGCAAGGACATTAACATTTCTTTAGATCAATTTGCCCATTTGGTATATCTCTCCTGTGAGGGTGTAGATATATATAATATTGATATACATGATTTTGAATATCCTGACGGTGAATCAGCCCTCACCGCATCTCTCTGATGATGACAACCCTGCTTTAGTTAGGAACGATGAGGTGAAGTATTATACACTTACCGCCCAAGTCCTACCCAAAATAGTATTCAATATTCTCCTGCCAAAATTAGGAGAATATAGTTATGCTCGGGGTTCTGCTCCCCTCTTGATCTATTACCTTCTGAAAGGCATTAGAGTTAACATTCCTAAGCTCATCATCGATTTCATGTTCTCTAAGCACTACCTGATCCCAAACTGGCACTTACCGTTTAGGATGCTCATCACCCAACTCCTCAAACAAATAAAATATGATCTTTCTGCTGAACGGTCCATCGAACTGTCGTTGATATCAATAACACTCTCCTTAAGAGGATGCATGCTAAGGAGCGTGCTCCTGCTCCTCATCTCCCTCCTATCACTCCTGCTGTTGCCCTAGATCCTCTTCAACCTCCTCAGCCTCAATTGACCCATACTCAGCCCTCTCTGCTTAGCTTCAGGAGCATGATCTGAAGATGACTGTAAATTTTGAAAGAATGGAGCACAGAGTTCAGAATGACCTACAATATATCTGCTCTTCTATTCGCTATCTCCAGACATGCATGGACGAGACCTATAATAGGAACGCTTGGCCTGTTCCACTTCCGAGAGGTCACGCGCAACCCCTTCCTGCATCGGGTCCTCCATTGGACACCTGGGTACCTCCTCCAACTCCTTCCGAGGCATCAGCTCCTCCTGAAGATCCAGACATTCAGGAGATTGACCCCTTTTGTGTTGATGACAAAAAGGGTGAGAGAGATTTTGTGGAGTTATCAGATTTTGTGGAGTTATCTAAGAGTTTTTTATTTTCATATCTTTATTTATGCACTCTTTTATGTAGACATATAGTATTTTGTGTTTGGACATGTGTTTTTATATTGTAGTACTTATTTTATGGTTTGGAACTGGTTTTGAGGTTGGCATGAACCTTTGTATGGACAAATTTCTTTTATGATATCACTATTATATTTGAGAAGTTACATATCTCTTTTTCATTGATATTTGATACATATCTTTTGTGTGTGGTATGTGGTATGTTTGTGTTCTTGTGTATCCTTTGTAAACTAACGATTTGCCACTTGTTTTGGAGGTTGGAGGTTATTAGTTGGTTGGAGAAAACTGTTTGTGCATACACCTTTATAATTTTGAATTCTTGGTATGCATAGATGGGCTGCATAGGGATTGATTGATATATCTTATTCATATACTTTTATTGATGTATCTTACTTATATGTCACATTTTGATATCTGCATGTGTTTAGGGGGAGCTTCGCTTGAAGTCTCTTCCCAAATTACTTGTGATAACTTCATGTGTTTTGTCATCATCAAAAAGAGGGAGATTGTTGGCCCAAAGTCCATTAACCCTAGTTTTGATTATAACAAAACGTATATAATTATGTTTTTAACAATTTTGTTTAATAAAATTTTAGGTTAACTCTTTATTGTATTTCGGCTCTATTATAAGACTCACATATTTGGAAGCCAAGAAGATGTAGATCCCAGAGGCTAAGCACAGAGAAGAGCTCACGGATCAAGATTGCAAGAAATAACTATATCAAGATTTGTGTTTTTACTTTTACATTTTAGATAGGATTTATAGTCGTTTGTTAAAACTAAGATGATATAGGTTGATAGCTCTTTTGGGATTAAGACACACACACACACACACACACACATCTTTCATATTCCTAAAGTGTTTTAAAAGAGTTCATAACTATTTTCTTTGTCGTTTTCAAAATCGAGTTTCAGAAAAATGAGTTTCAGAATTACTGAATTTCAATTTAGAAAGAGTTTTTACAAAATATAGTTCTAAATTTGTTTTGTGATGATCCATGATCACAGACTGATTCTATCAAGTCCCTAGAACTCTATTTTGTGTTTAAGATCAAAGTATGTTTTTGTCGAAAAACGATTAGTTTCGAAAAGATTTCCATAACAAGCTTTTGGCCCAAGGTCAGTCGACCGACCGGTCGACCATAGGTAGAGCAAATTTGCTCTGTTGGTTGACCGAGCGGTCAACCGACATGCACCAAAGTGCATTGTGCACTTTGGTCAAAACCGACTGCAAGAGCTTTGCTCTCGATTGCGTCCAGTCGACCGCCCCGGTCGACTGACAGAGAGCTTTGCTCTCTGATTAGGAACAACGATCGACTGACTGGTCGAACACTATCCCCAACGATCGAAAATCTGACTGTTGGCGATCGACCGCCCGATCGGCCGACAGAAGGATTTCCTTTTGATTTTTTCCAACGGCTATATTTTGGTTTATCTTTTTTGGGTCTTTTTAAATGACTCTTTTGCGTTTTCTCCTCATGTTTTCATCCTCTATAAATAGTGGGACTGTAGAAAAACCCTATAACAAGTTTGAAAAAGTTTTATCAAGTTTTGATTAAGTTTTTACAAGTTTACAGCAAGATTTAGTTTTTTTCTTAAAAGATTTTCTCTTGAGCCAAAATTTCACATTCTTGTTTTTAGCTTGAGCCTTCCCTCTACATCTTTACAAGATATTTCCACTATACAATCCCAAGAGTTTCACCCCTCATCTTAATTATAGGATTGTGCTTGTGAGCCTTTTGTGATCAAGAGAAGATCACCAATTTCTTTCTATTGTGAAGTTGTAGAGGTTGCGGCCTCAAGTGAGTTAGTGAGCTCCGTGTTGGTATGCGGCACCGTGAGAGAGGACTTGTGAGTCCATTGAGTTCTAGTGAGAACTTGTAACCGTTTACGATCTAGTGAGATCGATTTTACTGAAAATCTTTCATAATGTTGAAGGCGGGGACGTAGAGCAGTGGCTCGAACTTCAGAACATATCATCGTATTTGCGATATCTTACTCTCTCATTTTCACACTACTCTCTCTTTACTTACTTGCACACTTATATTATTTACTTTTTGCAAGTATTTCTTGTGTTGTAATTGATATTTGCTAGGTTGCTAGTAAGTGAGTTTTAATTCTGCATTATTTGCCATTTAGTATAGCCATATCCTATTCACCCCCCTCTAGGTGATTTACACAACCGTGATTCATACAAAGTACGTTAGATTAGATTACCTCTATTTTTCTTTGTTTTGCTCGAGAACGAGCAAAAGAAGATAAGGGGTGTGATTGTACATGCTTATTGTATATCTATTATTACATTCCTACATCTATCTTGTATTAAATCCTGCTAATTTGTTATCTTAATATCTTATTTTGCAGGTTTGTCTAAATGAAGGGAGAGAAGATAAGATCAAATAAAAAATAGTTAAATTCTGATGTAATTGGATCTATTTGGTTAACTGAAGATAAATCTAAATAATTTAGTTAAATTCGTATTTAGATGAATCAATTTGGTTAGCTTGAAAAATCAAGGAGATAGAGGTAAATTCAGAAATCTAAATGTAACCCTATCAATATATAAAGGGATATCTAAAGGATTGGGATGTATATTAAAAATATTTAGAGAGATAAGACACAAGCTATCTGAAGATCAAGGGATAAAACAAAGTTAATCTTCAACCTTATTAGCAGATCTTTTTGTTGTGCAAGAGATTTTGCCCCTATCTTCATATGCTCTCTCTTATCCAGTTTTGGCTATAAATAGCTACATTTTTTAAGGCAATACAACTGAGCAGAGAAAGATTCTAGGCTAGGTTATTGTTCTAGTTTAGTGTAGGTTTTATTTTTCTTTCATGTAATTTTTATTTTTATTTATATAACTCAGAGGAGAGAAGAGCTTTATGAGAGAATGAGAGTGAAGGCTGTATCGAGAGTGACACCAGTGTAAGTGTTATTTCTTTCTTTCATCATTACTTTATTTAATCGAAAGTTACACTTTTATGCTCTACTTATAATGTAAGATCCTTAGTTAGTAATACTGTATTTTTATTTTTCCTATAGTATTTATGCCGCTTTACTGATTATTTTTTTAATCAACTTAATTTATTATTTTCATTATTGTGATTATTATTATTTTTATTAGTGTTTTATTAGTACTACTATTATTGCATTTCCTTTCCCTTGTTTTCTATTCATGCCTTATTCCCTTGTATCTTTGATCCTACCCACTACCCATACCCATTTGGATCCAAACCCATAACCCATTAACATACCCTATATAACCATCTACCATATATATATATAATTCCCTTAACCCTAATCCCAAAACTAATCCTCCTTCACAAATCCAGCCGCCACCACCATCAACGCACTCCCCATCTCCCTCCTTCAGGCCGCAGCCCCCTGGGCGAAATCCGGCGCCTCCTCCCCATGGCAGGCCGGCGCACAGCCACCCTTGCAGCGCCTCCTCATCGCCGACTCGTGTCGCGTCTCTGCTCCAGCGTATTTTGGGAAGCGGGGCGTGACAGGGTTTTCTTGGTATCAGAGCCAGGTTTTTGACTTGCGATCTTGATATTTGACTTTTGTTTCGTAAGAAAGACCTAGTTCATACCGATAACTTGAAATAAGCTATAGTTATACTGTAATATACATATACTATCCATTATGATATTCAGTCCATTTGCAATTGACCATCCTTCCTTTGAAAATTCTCATCTTTGATCTTTTGATATCCTTAATCTCTACTATTCTTTTGAGTGATCCGAATTTTCATCCTGCTTCTCTTCCTCCATGATTTTATTCCTTTACTTTGTCTCTTGAGATTGGTTACTTCATGTTGAAGCCAGTAGCATACATTATAGTAGCGCAGCGGACGCGTGGTGAATTTATGATGTACAGATATGCGACGTGAAGCTTGTTTTATTTGTCTTCTCCCTTGATTTTTATTCTTTTTACCATTCCTTGCTTTATTTGAATTTCGGGGTCGAAATTTTTATAAGGTGGGTAGAATGTAAGATCCTTAGTTAGTAATACTGTATTTTTATTTTTCCTACAGTATTTATGCCACTTTACTTATTATTTTTTTAATCAACTTAATTTATTATTTTCATTCTTGTGATTATTATTATTTTTATTAGTGTTTTATTAGTATTAGTATTATTGCATTTCCTTTCCCTTGTTTTCTATCATACCTTATTCCCTTGTATCCTTGATCCTACCCACTACCCATACCCATTTGGATCCAAACCAATAACCCATTAACATACCCTATATAACCATCTACCCTATATATATATATATATATATATATATATATATATATATATATATATATATATATATATATATATATATATATATATATATATATATGTAACACCCCGCTCCCAGAATACGTACTTAGTTGCGTATTCAGATTTTTCGATCGTATTTTTCGATTTGCTTACTGTATTCGTTTTGTATTATGAATTAATTGCATGATCGTTTTGTCTTGGATCCGGATTCGCGGACTCTGAGTCAACCCTAGTCTGAACCGAGGACCCGATCCTAGGGTATTACTCGATTTGGTCCTTCTGATATTTAGATTTGACCAATTTTAGTTTTAAACATCATTTTTCAATATTTTAGATTTTCTATGATTTTTTGGAATTTTTCTGAATTAAATTGAAAATCTTCAAAACCGGTGTCGCCAGTGCCGCTGACCGATTCCCGGATTTTTAGTTTACAAAAGGATTGGAATTATTAGAAGTGTATTTTTACATTATTTCTTAAAATCATATTTCCTATCTAAATACTTTTTCTGAGTATTTTATGAATTTATGAAAATTCCACCGGATTGGGTGTCGGCCAGTATCGCTGGTTGATTCCAGGATTTTTAGTTTACAATCGGAATTGAATTTCTGAATTCTGCTTTCACTTTACTTCTTAAATCATATTTTATTCTTTAATACATTTTCTGGGATTTTTCGGAATTTATCAAAATCCGGCCGACCCGGTGTAGACCGGTATCGGCGGTTGACTTCCGGATTTTTAATCTGAAAACGGTATTTTATTTCTAAAAACTGATTTCATATTATTCCTCAGGATGACGTTTTCTACCTCTGCGTATTTTTGAAGATTTTTCTGGAACAGTCGATATTTCGCGGCCATATTATAATACTATTATTTTTGTCGAATCTTTATTTTCTTTCTTTCTTTTCTCTTCTTTTCTCCACCCACTTCAGCCCACTCCCCTCCACGTGGGCCACCTCACCTCCCCCCTTCCCATCAATCCTTTCTCCTTTTCTTTTTTCTTTTCTTTTTCTTTTTCCTTATTTTCCTTTCTTCCTTCTCTTTATCTTTTTCCCTTCTTTCTTTTTCCTTTCATTTTTCTTTTCTTTCTTCTCCTTTCCCTGGCGCCAATGACCACCGCACCTTCTCCTCTTCCTCCTCCTTCCCCAAATTCTCTCCCTCTCTCCCTTCACCTCCTAATCTCTTTCTCAATTCTCTCTCTTCATCTCCTCCTCTTTCTTCTCCACCCTTCAATTTCTCCCATCTCTCTCTCTCTCTCTTCCTCCCCCAAGATCCGGCCACGACCACCACCACGCCGGCGATCCCCTTCCTCCTCCGGTGCCCCAGTGGAGGCCGACCGCCGCCGGCGCGCTGCTGGCGGCCTGGGCGCGGCCACGGCGGCCGGGGGGCCAGGAGGCCCCCCTGTGCACGGGCTTGGAGGGGGCAACAGCCCCCTCCCTTCTCCCTCTTTTGGGGTGGCCGGAGGCCACCCTAGCCTGCGCCGGCCACAGCGGCCGGCGCAGTCCTTTGCGCCTCCCTGGCCGCAGCCAGGGAGCGGCCGAACCAGCCCAGGCCAGAGCCTGGGCTGGCGTGGGCAAGGGGGCTGCTGCCCCCTTGTCCTCCTCTCTCACCCCTGGCCGGCGGCCACCGGAGGGCCGCCGGCGCCGGCCCAGGCGAGGCCACGACCAGGCCTCTTCCTGGCCGTGGGCTGTGAGAGGGGGGCAACCGCCCCCCTTCTCTTTTTCACTCTCTCTCTCTCTCCTGTCCCTCTCTCTCTCCTGCCCTCTCTTTCTCTACTCTCTCTCCTCTCTCTACAATCTCTCTCTCTCTCTCTCTCAAGATTCAATCTCTCTCTCCTGGATAATCTCTCTCTCTCTCTCTTCTGAACAATCTCTCTCCAGATTATCTCTCTCTCTCTCTCCTGAATTCTCTCTCCTCTCCCCAATCTCTTTCTTTCTAAATCTCCCTCCTTCTCTCTGTAAGTTGTTGACGCGGATCTCACCCCCGCGTCCAGGCAACTCCTTAACGCGAATCTTCGCGTTCATAACATCTGTTTAACGCGACCTTCGCGTTATTGTATTTACGTAACGCGGAGCCAAAACCCGCGTCTGTGTTCTTCTTGTGTTAACGCGACGCGGAGCTCACGACCGCGTCCGCGTTCTCCTCATGCCCTGACTTGAACGCGGGTGTCGAACCCCGCGTTTGTGGCATCTACGCGACGCGACTCCCGCGTCTGCGACCCCCACGTCTCACTCTCAAACCCGCGTCTCCCTGTGCACTCTCTCTTTCTCTCTTTAGATCTCTCCATCTAGTTCTCTTTCCCTCTCTAGGTTTCTCTCTCTTTCTCTCTCTAACTCTTTCTCTCTCCTCTTTACTTTCTCTCTCTAAATATTTATACATTTATTATATTTTATGGCGCATGCGCGAGTTTCATGGATTTTGGACTTTTCGGCATTCCGGTGATTTAGGCGAGTGTCCTCGCCTCCATTTGGGTTTCCTCGCTTCGTCGGGTCGACATGTATTTTACTCCATGTTTATATGTATTATGTATTGGGCTGAGTCCCTGTATCTGTGTATGGCCGAGTGCCAATGACTGGACATGTATTGCTCTGTGACGAATGCTTGTATAGGGTAGTTTCATTCTTGTACATATACCATGCCTGTGATGTATTGTACTGCTTTATACCATGCGTGGCCGACCCTTCGTGGTCGTTGGACTCTGGGTTTCTGCCCACTCCTAGGATGGCTAGTAGCCACCGAGAGTGCGCTTAAACCCCGAGCGTACTTGACCTCCGGACCCTTCAGCCTCCGGTCTCTCACTATCTCGAAAGGGAAGTGATTGGGACCGTCAGGTCTCTCCGTCCTTCAGCCTTCGGTCTCTCACTATCTCGAAAGAGAAGTGATTGGGACCGTCAGGTCTCTCCGTCCTTCAGCCTCCGGTCTCTCACTATCTCGAAAGGGAAGTGATTGGGACCATCAGGTCTCTCAGCCCTTCAGCCTCCGGTCTCTCACTATCTCGAAAAAGAAGTGAGTTGAGACCGTCAGGTCTCTCAGCTCCGCCTGGTTATCATGATTAGCGTTCAGCGCTTTACCACTAGATTTGTCTAGGCGAGATGCTGCCGGATTTTCTACTCGCACTTTAAGCCGAGTTGTCCCGGTAACCTTGCCAGACGCTCCAGTGTTAAATATTGTTTGCTATCTGTACACTCCAGCTTGCTCAGCTCCGCTTGGTTGTGCTCAGCTACTACTTCGTCACATGCCATGTATTTACCTGATATGTTAACACTTGCCATGCCATACTTCATACCTGTCAATTACATGCTACTATTAAACACCTGTTTGTACCACTTGACAACTGATGTGTTATCACCTAACACCAGACATGCTACTACTTGACAAGGCCCCTTGTTATGACATGACTTGCCATCGGACTAATATCAATCTCTTGACATGACTTGTCACCTGCCAAATATCATCCTCCTGTCATGCTATCACTTGACACCCGGCATGATAGACTTGACTCTTATGATTATCACGATAACGGGAATGATGACCTGACATCCTGTTTACATCTTGATATATTATAGTACAAACCGTACTCCTGATAGACCTGTATTCCTGATATTCCTGACTTGTCCCTGCTCATTCCCGGAATCTGATAATCATCTAAGAAACCATAAAACTGGACAACTTACATTGGGTCGGGGGAAACTTGCGGCTATCAATATGTGTTCGTGTTTACAGTGGTACTAGGCATGTTGTGCAACTAAAACTTCCGGTCTGACCTGTGGGCCTCCAGGCGACCGAGGGGAGTGCTGGCTCCCTCCTCCTTGGTACCATCTTGATAAGGGCATTTTATAAGACCCTCCTAATCGCCTTGCGGCAGGTTCCGTCCACCAAGCAACGGAACAATCCTGGGCCGTGGTCCCGGGTATGTACGGGACCCACTGTAAATATAGTTCGTTGATACCCCCGTTGGTTTCCAATAACAACCTTGCTTTACTCGGATGTGGACATATGTGTGCTGGGACGCTAGTTCACATATCTAGACATCAGGGTAAGACGAGTAATAATAATAATAAAGATGCCAACCATGGATCTGTTGCATGCTTTGCCGAGTTTGCTTCCATCGGGTTTTACATCGGATTTCCGGTTTTATAGTTATTATTATATTAGCTGCTCATACCCTGCTTTATCACTTGTATCCTATTCCACCAATCTCTTATTCTTATCTTATCATACTATGAGTACTTCCTGCTTGATATCACTCATCATGTCTACTTGCTCCTGCATGCCTATGCTCACGACACAGTTTTCAATGCATGATTATAATTCGGTTTTATTGATACACGTGTGTTTATCCTTGCACGCCATCTGGCTTTCGTATCACCACTCGCCTGGGGAGTTCTATCTGACTCCCCTGGATTCCCATGTCCAGGTCCTGGAGCTTGGAACATGTCGGAACTTGGAGCGTGTGGATTCTCCCAGTTACTAATCAGAGTGGCGCAGCTGAAGCGTGGATCCCCAGCAGACAGTCTGAGCTCTATCCTTCCAGGCCCCCTGTTCGCCTCTCGAGCTTTCCTTTTGTAAACTCGTGAGTGCCTGTGTACCGTTCATACTTGTACATCTCTTTGTAATCTCGCAATTGCGCATATCAGTGATGTAATATTCACGTAATATTGGATCACCTCTGTGATAACTTTGTAATTGTACTCATATGTTGGAATGTATAATGCACCACTTGCTTCCGTACTCTGATTCTTGCCTGTACTGATGCTTAGCATATATACGTGAGGGTATTTCTGACCTGCGTATATATGTCGCAGTAACGTCCCCGTACCCGCGGGATCGGGGCGTTACAATATATATATATATATATATATATATATATATATATATATATATATATATATATATATATATATATATATATATATATATATATATATATATATATATATATATATATATATAATTCCTGAAAAACACCTAGAGGGGGGGTGAATAGGTGTAAATGCTAATCTAGTGAACTAAGTGCGCTAAATGCGGAAGCTAATGCAAATTTTGCAACACACTTAATACAACTCACAAGTGTAGCCGAATTCCCCGTGAAGGGCTCTGGACTAACTCCTCTTGATTCCCCTTTAATGGGTTGAGGTGCTATGCGAAGCTCTTGTGGTTAAGTATAAGTGAGGCACACACAAACAACCAAGCATATAATATGAATAAGCAATATGAATATATGCAAGGCACAACAAGCAATATGAATGATATGAATAATGCTATGCACAAATAAACAAGAGAGAGAGTTTAGAGACAAGTGGATCAAACGCAAACACAATGATATTTTTCGAGGTTCGAGCACCTTGCTCTACATCCCCGCCTATACCACCGTGTAGGATTTCCAATCCACTATAACGTCCACCGAGGACTCCCACCGAGGGAACCTTCACCGAGAAGGATTTGTTACAACAAAGGGAGTACCGAACTCGTCTCTCAATACAAACACCACCTCACACAAGAGGGGTAGGCCCTTAGCCAAACAACAACCAACGCCTCTACCGAAGAGGGTTACAAACCAAACTCCACCTCTCACTAGAGGGCGCAACCAATCACCCGATCACCTCTACCAAAGAGGGATACAACAAAATCAAGGGTGTTTACAACAAGTGGTTTCTTTCAACCACAAACAATCTCTCTTTTCTTTTTCTCTTTTTCCACAAAACAAAGGATCCTAATAGATTAGGATAGATGATAAGCTCAAGTGTGGAAACTAGTGTTTGGAAAACAAGCAACAAAGAAAAACTACTTGGGAAAACTCTTGTAAATGATAGAAAATGAAAGCCAAGACAAATCTCCCAAAATACTCTTTTCTTTGATTTTTCCAAAAACCTAAAACAAATAAGATTGGAAGTTTAAAGCCCAAAAACACTTTTGAAAACTTGTTTTAAACTCAGGTAAACTGGGAATTTTTCTCTTGTAAAACCTTAGCTAAAACCCCCAAGAGTTGGGGTATTTATAGCCCAAACAGAAAACTAGCCGTTAGGCTGATGTGGCAGCCTGACAGGCTAACGGTCGACCAGCCCGGTCGACTGCCAACGGTCAAAAATGTGACCGTTGGGCAAACACGGTCGACCGGCACGGTCGACCCAAACAAACAGAGAGCAGAGCTCTCAGACTCGGTCGACCCTGACGGTCGACCGTCCCTGTGTCTGCCAAACGTGCACAATCTGTGCACGTCGGTCGACCGGCCCGGTCAACCGACTTCATCCCAAGTCGACTTGGTCAGAAGACTAGTCGACTGGTTGAAGCCTGGAACAGAAAACTGGGTCAGAAAAATAGTTTAAAAATATTTTGAAAAATCTTTTACCTTTTCTGAAAATTCCATAAAAATTGTTTTATCATTTTATATTGAAACACAAACAAGTGATAAAAATTTCAAGACATATATCAATCATATCAATTCATTTTTGAGTCTTGCAAATTTTATCAAAACCAACACTTGTATTTTTATCAACTTGATTTTTCAATACATGAATAGGAAAGTCAAAATAAGTTTGTCTAGCAAGTTTAAAGCATGTATGTATATCTAGAACATATCTAATATACATAAAAATAAAGTAAACTTGTTTTGATCTACTATTCATGAAAACTAAAAACCAAACATAAAACGTGTGTATTTGTGCACTTGAGCATATCAACTATTTTTATCTTTACAAATGGATCTAAAACACACTATCTAAACTAGAATACCTAAGTTTTCTTGATGATCTTCATCTTCAAGTAGACCCGATCCAAAACTCCATCAATGGGCTAGGCAAGGTGTGATCTTGAAGTTTGAGCCCTGGAATCACTTGTGAAGCTTCCAAACGCCTCTTGTTGAAGCTATCACCAAACTATCATCTTGATCAAAGATCTGTACCTAAAATCACAAGATAATTAGTAAACATAACTACATGAGTTAATCATCATCAAAACTAGGGTGGAAGGCCTTTGGGTCAACAATCTCCCCCTTTTTGATGATGACAAAACTCATGGAGTTATATATGCATGGATTAAAGTTAAGCTTCAAAGAAGCTCCCCCTAACTCATGCATAAACAAATAAACAAAGATATGCAATGAATGTACATAAACATGTATGCATCAACATGCATAAAACACATAAACATGTTCTAGAAGCTCTAGATACCAATTAAATTAATAAAACATTAACAAAAATACTTGATGTTCTAGATACCAATTAAACTTAATATATGCAAAAACATAAGTATGCATATAAAACACAAATTATTCTCCCCCCTTTTGTCAATCATCAACAAAGGGGTAAACAATCAAAACAAAAAATGAGGGGTAAAAATCTTTCTCCCCCTTTTTGTCAATCAAAACAATAAAAAAATAATGTTCTCCCCCTTTTTGTCTAAAAACAAAAACAAGGTCAATAAGGGGTGACAATCAATTAGGATATCAATTGAAAATATGTTAATGAAGCATCTTGATACCAATTGAAATAAACAAGGATTAATAAATGTTATATGCTATATACATTCATGAAGAGGAAGACGCTAAGTTAGCTTCCCTACACATATGCATTACATGAAAGAGAGATGTTAAGCCCTAATTCACATAACACACATTATGTAATGCATAAGAGGAGATGTGAAGCTCCCCCTACACACGTGTACCACATAAAGAAGAGATGTTAAGCTCCTCAATATAAGATACACTCAACATGAATGTATATGTAGAAAAGATGTTAAGCTCTCCTTGCATATAGTCAATACAAATCAAAACTTTTGTATTTTTCTTTAAACAAAAAATTTTTAGATACCAATTTAAAACACAAGACATCTTGATATCAAAAGATAGTATTTTTTTTAAGTCATATAAACAATTGAAATGACTATTTTCTATCATAAAGTAAGGGAGTGAAAAACTAAATACCAATTGAAATATGAAAATCGAATTTTCTCCCCCTTTATGAAATACCAACAAAAACTATGCGTAGGCTTGAAATAAGATACCAATTGAAAACTAAATCAATTGAAATGAAGTTGAAGCTCAAGCTCTAGCATAAACAAAATTTGTGCTCAAGATATAGAAATATAATAGTACAAATAAAATAAGTATATGTGTATGAAATAGAATGAGTACCAATCACCAATAGATGATACCAATTGAAAATATACATACACAATAAACATATGAGTATACAAAAAGATCAAAATGATACCAATTGAAAGAGTTTAATGATACCAATTGACATAACAATAAGTTCAAGTGTATACATTATATTACTATACCTCCCAATCATGGTTCAAGTTTTAAATGATTTTCATTTTAAAGCATACATGAACATGATCTCCCATCCATCCTCCCATTGAGGGTAGGGGTTTTCAAAAATAGATTTGAAAAATAAGCTTTGTTTGAAAAACTCTACCAAAATGAAGAATACTGTAACTAATTAAATGGAAAATCTTTTAAACTAGTACGAAATCCTTCAAGTAAGGAATACAACAAAATAGTTTTTCATAAAACATGAAATCCACAAGATAATCAACACTCTAATTCAATTAGGCATAAATATGACTCATGAAAACAAAACATGAGCAAAATATAAATATGAGTGTATAAATAAAATGTGTAGATCATAATCATGAAAAATTTTTCATTAAGCTCAATTATTCCTTAAACATGAAAACATAAAAATCATCTAAACTATTTAATCTTCAAGGTGTATGTATGTCTTATACAAACTAAAGCATACATACATATCCAAAACACAACGAGTCCACAAAATATATATGCATGAAGGCACGTGGCTCAAAAAGAATAAACATGTATATCTAATAGTTTGGACAAGATAGACATATACATGAAGTTAAACAATTAAACACAAAATCAAGAAAAACTAAATCTTCACCAAAACAAATTTCATTTCAAGGTATATGTATGAATTGTCAACACAATAAGTATACATACATATCCCTAAACACAATTGAGTCCATATATAGATTTGCATGAAAGGCAAATGACTCAAGAGGTATACATGTATATCTTAAAGTTTGCAATACAAACATATACATGAAGTGAAACACACAATCATAAAACAAATCTAAAAATAGGAATACAAGTTTAAAATGCATGAATCATCAAAACTAGACTATACTAGCACATCTAATGGGTTCAAATAAGCGTTCAAGCTCAAACATATATAGATTTATTTGTGGTCCACTATATGTACAAGTATAAATCTTCTAGTTTTAATGAAAACTAACATCTAAACATGTAATCAAGGCATAAAGCATAAAAACAAATCATTTAGACTAGGATTTATACTAGTGTCGTAAACATGATAAACATAAACATGATTATTATGAATATCCACATGTTATTAGATTTATGATGTACATGATAGCTAATCAAATACGAGAACACAAAATAATAATCCATATTAAACATGGGTGTCTCAAATACTATACATGTATGTCAAGAATCTAACTAACATGGCATTTTCATACTAATCACTAAACATCAAAACATGCTATGAAAGATAAACATGGAAAGCATGTAAACATAAGGAGTTTGAGATTCGATACCAAAACCAATGAGGGCACCGCTCTAGTTCTCCAAACCAAGGTGATCTTCCCACCAACCTTCCCTTGAAAGTGATGCATCCAATTGATTTTCATGAAGCTCGGAACGCATCGACTCCAAGGTACGGCAACTCTCACGTCATGTGAGAGCCCACACCTACATCAAAAACTTTAGGGGTGGTCTTTGGTACCCATATCTTCTTGGATCCATGGGGGTTAGTACCTTCTCTAACCCAAACAAATTTATTTGCTAAATTTGAAGTATGTATTCTATCATAGCAAAATTTAACAAGGTGGCCCTTACGTCCACAATGTGTACAAGTGTACACATGAGCATACATGTGATGAGAGTGTCCGTGATGAGCATGTGTATGCCGTGGAGGGTGTGCATGCATAAAGGATGGAACTTGTTTCTTTCGAACCAAGGTTTCCAACCGTGAGTGGTTCATGGCACATTGGCTCATAGTGGAGCCCAAACAATCATCTTCTTCTTAAGCATGGATATATCATTATCAATTAAAGAAGAAGTGTGGCATGCAATAGGTAAGGTGTGTGATACTACCCTAGCATGGCAAACATGTGCATCAATCTTATTTTGCAAAACATCATTTTTCTTTAAACAAACATTTAAATCATTTGAAATAGAAATAATTTTGTTTTTCAAAGCAACATTCTCTTTTAAAACAAAATCAATTTTTGAAGACAAAACATCATTATTTTTCACAAGAGTTTCACAATCATTTTTAGATTTTAAAACTTTATTTTCTTTTATGGCAAGATCAAGTTGAGACCTTAATGAATCCCTCTCATTAGCAATCTCCTCTTTCTCTTGCAAAACAACATCAAGTCTAGCAATCAATTTTTATTTTCATTATTAATGCCTAGACTTTTCTTTTTCAAAACATTATATTTTTCTATTAGTTTTTTCACACACAATAGATAGTTCTTCATTTAAAGCATGAGGATCAATATTATCATCACATGAAGAACTAGCACTATCATTACAATCTAAGTGGGCTTTCGAATGTACCTCAAGGGAGTCCTTCCCTTGGACCATATAGCATTGTGAGTCGGATTCTCCACTAGATTCCTCCGGTTGGATTTGCAATTGAAGCTTGGAGGTGGTGGTTGTTGTCAACTTGTTCCACACTGCAAAAGCGGAATCAAGGTTAGAAGCAAGCATAAGATATTCTTTAGGAAGTGTGCTTCTAATGGCCTCAAGGGCTTGTGCATTAGCCCCTATATGCTTGCTATCACTAAGGAAGGATTCCTTAGTAATGGCAAGGTGAACCTTATAACCTAGGGTTTGAAGGTAAATGGACATCCTAGTCTTCCAAAAAAGAATGTTGGAAGGGTCATACATAGTGGGGTCATGAAGTCCATGGATGTAAACTATGTGTGTGCAAACAAGCAAATGCAAACAAGAGATTAGCAATCAAAGGATCTCACTCCTAGGATGTTAAGCCTAAGTATCAGAGCACTAGCTCTGATACCAATTGAAAAACACCTAGAGGGGGGGTGAATAGGTGTAAATGCTAATCTAGTGAACTAAGTGCGCTAAATGCGGAAGCTAATATAAATTTTGTAACACACTTAATACAACTCACAAGTGTAGCCGAATTCCCCGTGAAGGGCTCTGGACTAACTCGTCTTGATTCCCCTTTAATGGGTTGAGGTGCTATGTGAAGCTCTTGTGGTTAAGTATAAGTGAGGCACACACAAACAACCAAGCATATAATATGAATAGGCAATATGAATATATGCAAGGCACAACAAGCAATATGAATGATATGAATAATGCTATGCACAAATAAACAAGAGAGAGTTTAGAGACAAGTGGATCAAACGCAAACACAATGATATGTTTCGAGGTTCGAGCACCTTGCTCTACATCCCCGCCTACACCACCGTGTAGGATTTCCAATCCACTATAACGTCCACCGAGGACTCCACCGAGGGAACCTTCACCGAGAAGGATTTGTTACAACAAAGGGAGTACCGAACTCCTCTCTCAATACAAACACCACCTCACACAAGAGGGGTAGGCCCCTTAGCCAAACAACAACCAATGCCTCTACCGAAGAGGGTTACAAACCAAACTCCACCTCTCACTAGAGGGAGCAAACCAAACACCCGATCACCTCTACCAAAGAGGGATATAGCAAAATCAAGGGTGTTTACAACAAGTGGTTTCTTTCAACCACAAACAATCTCTCTTTTCTTTCTCTCTTTTTCCACAAAACAAAGGATCCAAATAGATTAGGATAGATGATAAGATCAAGTGTGGAAACTAGGTGTTTGGAAAACAAGCAACAAAGAAAAACTACTTGGGAAAACTCTTATGAATGATAGAAAATGAAAGCCAAGACAAATCTCCCAAAATACTCTTTTCTTTGATTTTTCCAAAAACCTAAAACAAATAAGATTGGAAGTTTAAAGCCCAAAAACACTTTTGAAAACTTGTTTTAAACTCAGGTAAACTGGGAATTTTTCTCTGGTAAAAACCTTAGCTAAAACCCCCAAATGTGACCGTTGGGCAAACACGGTCGACCGGCACGGTCGACCCAAAACACCAGAGAGCAGAGCTCTCATACTCGGTCGACCCTGACGGTCGATCGTCCCTGTGTTTGCCAAACATGCACAATCTATGCACGTCGGTCGACCGGCCCGGTCGACCGACTTCGTCCCAAGTCGACTTGGTCAGAAGACTAGTCGACTGGTTGAAGCCTGGAACAGAAAACTGGGTCAGAAAAAGAGTTTAAAAATATTTTGAAAAATCTTTTATCTTTTCTGAAAATTCCATAAAAATTGTTTTATTATTTTATATTGAAACACAAACAAGTGATAAAAATTTCAAGACATATATCAATCATATCAATTCATTTTTGAGTCTTGCAAATTTTATCAAAACCAACACTTGTATTTTTATCAAACTTGATTTTTCAATACATGAATAGGAAAGTCAAAATAAGTTTGTCTAGCAAGTTTAAAGCATGTATGTATATCTAGAACATATCTAATATACATAAAAATAAAGTAAACTTGTTTTGATCTACTATTCATGAAAACCAAAACCAAACATAAAACGTGTGTATTTGTGCACTTGAGCATATCAACTATTCTTATCTTTACAAATGGATCTAAAACACACTATCTAAACTAGGATACCTAAGTCTTCTTGATGATCTTCATCTTCAAGTAGACCCGATCCAAAACTCCATCAATGGCTAGGCAAGGTGTGATCTTGAAGCTTGAGCCCTGGAATCACTTGTGAAGCTTCCAACACCTCTTGTTGAAGCTATCACCAAACTATCATCTTGATCAAAGATCTGTAACTTAAATCACAAGATAATTAGTAAACATAACTACATGAGTTAATCATCATCAAAACTAGGGTGGAAGGCCTTTGGGCCAACAATTCCCTTAACCCTAATCCCAAAAACTAATCCTCCTTCACAAATCCAGTCGCCACCACCACCAACGCACTCCCCATCACCCTCCTTCAGGCCGCAGTCCCCTGGGCGAAATCCGGCGCCTCCTCCCATGACAGGCCGGCGCACAGCCACCCTTGCAGCGCCTCCTCATTGCCGACTCGTGTCGTATCTCTGCTCCACCAACGTATTTTGGAAGCGGGGCGTGACATATACTTTTCTTGTTCTTTATTTTGTTTTTCTTCTACTTTTCTTCTGAGGAGCTTGTAAATCCAAATGACTCCGATAGCCTTGAATTTGCCTTGCCCTTGCACATATCAATGATAGCTTATAGTGATGGATAGCCATTTTTAAATTAGTTTTAGCTTGCACCTTAATTTCTTAGTTTAGTATGGGAATGAAAAAGATCCTATCTGTCATACTTCGATCGCCTTCAAGCCAAGATCAATTATTGCAACGGATCAAAGGTAAGCAAGCGTCAAAGAGGTAAGTAATTATTTTAGTTTTTCTTGCTTTCTTTTAATTCATTAGTTTATATCACTTCCTATCACCAACTCTCTTTTCTTTACTCTTTTTTTTTTTTTTTTTTAACTAGTTTTCTGTTTTTCACAATCACCATTTCTCTTATCTAGCACTTTCTCCAAATTAACATAGCTTTCTCTCTTTTCTTTTGAAGACATAGAAGAACTTTTGACCAGTTTTAAACTTTAAAAGAACTTACAACACGCTTCCATCACAAGTCCTTCCTTATGGATCACTACCCACATAGCCACTTCTGTCATGGTAGGATTGAGAACCTTACACTATTTCTAAACTTTTATTTTTTTTTTTTTGTCAGGTTTTACTCGATCATTATGTCATGTTGTTCCTGATCACATGTACTTTGCCAAAGAATTTATATAAACTCATTTTTGGCAAGTTTTAACAAAGTATAGTTAAAAGAATTTTTAAAATAGTTTATTAAATACAAGTATTTTGAAAATTGGGATGGTTCAGTCGACCAACCGATCGACCTCTCCTGTAGATCTAGTTTTTATTGCTCTGTCAGTCGACTGCTCGATCGACCGGATATGCACTAGCTTGTGCATGTTTCAAGTTGTACATGTCCGCCGACCGATCAATCGACCGCAGTATTAGCAGTGCTCTCTGTTTGTTGATATCAGCCAACCGACCGGTCGACCGACTAAGATGCATGAGCTTTCTATTAGAGCTCGGTCGATCGATCATAATGGATATTTTTCTAGCCATTGGCACATCAACCGGTCGGTCGACGGACAGAGAATTAACCCTGTCTTTGCCTCAAACGTCTATATTCTGATTTGAATTTATCTGGTTTATCTCTAATCGGCTATTTGGATTTTTTTTCTATTGGTCCTCTTTAATTAGAAGGTATTGTAGAAATCCTTATTGATTCATGCTAAACACTTCTAAAATATTTTTTTAGTTATTTTTTAAAAGATTTGTCAAAAGAATTTTTTTTTTCAAGTTTAGAGCCAACAGTTTCCAAACTTCTTTTTGCTTTGAACTACACTTCAAATTCATTACAAGCTTGCTCACCTACACGATCTTAAACTTCCATTATCTACTTCAAGATTATAGGAGTGTGTTGTTGAGCATACGCGGGCTTGAAGAGATCACCATTTCCATTGTATTGTTGAAGTTTGTAGGTTGAGGCCTTGGTGTAGCTTGCTGCTCGGGCTCGAGTTGTTCTCTCGGATCTTGTGGATCGGACGTTACTTGCAAGAGAGTCAAGTTTAATGGAAATCATTCATTGCGGTGAAGGTGGGAGTGCAGAGAAAGTGGGTTGAACCTCGTAACATATCTTGGTGTTTGCGTTGAAATTTTCTCTCAACTCAACTCCCTTTATTTGCTTGTGCTAATACTTGCTTATTGCTTTACATTTTTGTGTTAGCTATTTTTTAATTTGGCATTATTTGTCATATTTACCATTAGTGTTAGCCATCACCTATTTACCTTCCTCTAGGTGATTTCACTGTCATGTCGTTAATAATGAAAAAGAAGATAGAAAAGTTACATGGTCATGAAGATAAACTGAAAGAAAACTAAAAAAAACTTCTGCTAGAACTATAACACTGGAGCGAAAACTATAGAACCTCCTTGTTGCACTGTCGACCCTTTTATAGAAAGATCATAGTGGTTAAATTTAATATTATTACTGCATGAGTTAACTTTTTTATGGCAAGATCATAGAGGTTAAATCCAACCACTCATGGCCAGAACATGAGTCCCCAACTCATGTTACCTCAAAATAGCAGGGTTGGCCACTCCCATGGCCAGAACAAGTGTCAGCAATTCTGCCCCCAACGAGTAAATTCGCTAGATCTGACCGCCCCTTGGTTGGATCTAATAACTCACGTGTGAAAACCGACGAACGCATAGGCGGATTTGGCCAACCTTGATCGGATGTATCAAGAGTTGCATCCCGGTCAACACCGCCACCGTCGAGTATGACACCGAGAATCGCCACTCGACTGACACGCCGATGACGACCAGATTGGCGACGCCATCCTCAT
This sequence comes from Agave tequilana, assembly GCA_038442645.1. NCBI lineage: Eukaryota > Viridiplantae > Streptophyta > Magnoliopsida > Asparagales > Asparagaceae > Agave > Agave tequilana. Next base: position 6,865 of record JAVJIF010016995.1, on the reverse strand, counting down.
CGCCTCCGACGCCATTGGCCACGTGCCCCAGACCAAGAAGCACATCCTCCTCACCAAGCAGGTCCGAGTCCCCAAAATGGTCGTCTTCCTTATCAAGGAGGACTATAAATTCGGCCAACCCTTGGCCAGACAAGAAGGATCAAGGCCGGATACAACCAACACTGGGCCAGATCTGATGATTTAAGTCAACAGAGATGTCTACTCTCGCCGACCCTAGCTCGGATCTAAGAGCTTCTCTGCAACCCTTTTTTTGAGAACTTGATGTTTATGGGTTTGAATGCTTCAAGAGATTACAGTAGGTGGAGAGGAGAGCAGGTGGTACGTGGCCTCTTCCTCCCCCGGATTTAAAATTTTTTTAGGGTTTGCTTGTGGGGGTGGGGCTGGTGGTAGAGCAAACAACATCTGTCCAATTTAAGGGCCTGTTTTGTTTCGTTGCAAAACGTCGCAAGTCGTAAGTCGTAAAATGAGAATGGAAAAAGTGAACTGTAGCAGAGAAAATATATTGTATTTTACAGTGTTTGGTTGATAAAGTGAAGTGTAAATAGAAAAGTATATTGTGTTTTACGGTGTTTGGTTGATAAAGTGAAAGTGTAAATGGTAAAGTATATTGTGTTTTAACGGTGTTTTGTTGGTAATGTAAAAGTGTAAGTAGAAAAGTTGACCACAAAATTAACTGTAGCAGTGATTTAAATATTATAAATACTATTAAATTAAATCTACTATTGAAAATTAAATTGTATTAATAAATTTGAGATAAAAAATTAATAATCTTAATATTTTATTTATAACAATAATATTAATAAAATATTAGTATAAATAGTAAAATATTACTAAAATATTAACTAAATAAATAATATAAAATTTTTAGAAAATCTAAAGAACATTAATAAAATTTTAAGAATACTAATAAAATATAAATATTAAAAAATCTTACAAAATAATAAAATATAGTTATGATATTATAATATTAAAATACTTGAAAATTATTATAATATAAATTTTATTATAATATTATTGTAATATTATAGAAATATAAATTAACAAAGTAAAATATAATTATAATTTAATAATAAATTATCATTATAGTATTATTATACTGAATTATTATTACAATATTAACATAATAAAATATTAATATAATAATAAAATATATTATGATATTAATAAAGTAATTTTTTATATTAAAATAAATAAATATATATATAGTAATTTTATATTAAAGTATAATATTGTTATATTAATAAATATTAACTCTAAATAAATAATAAAAAATGGAATAAGTATAAATAAAAATAATAAAATATTAAATAAATATTAAATAAAATATTAAATTAAAATAGTAAAATATTAAATATTAAAACAATATTAAAACAATAAAAAAATTAAAGATTATAATATAAAATAATTAAATAATTAAATAAGAATTGAACATTATTTAAAATATTAAATATTTAATAATATTAAATTATATATTGATTATCATGTAACTTTTTGATTTGTAAGTGTACTACAAGTGAGAGTTACATGACCACAAAATTAACTGTAACAACTGCAAGTGAAAAATATGAGTGTAAAAGTGAGATTTACATGACCACAAATTTAACTGTAGCAACTGCAAGTGGGAAAAGAAGAGTTGCATTTTGCAACTTGTTTTTCAGCGAAACAAACAACAGAAAATGGAAAAGAAGTTTTATAACTTTCGTTTTTGCGGCGTTTTGCGACGAAACAAACACGCCCTAAGTTGGAGGCCTAGTTATACAAGTTAATTAGGAACTTTTTTTAATCCTAATCAATTGACAAGGGAAAAGAAAATTAAGCATCTTGGACTATTTACTAAAGTTATTGAAATCGCTTGTTTATATAAATATTTTGAAGGAACATTTATCATAATTATTTTGTGACCTTAACTAGGATTAAGAGATATTTACGATTTTCAAATTGAAGTCATTGCCATTGTTTTTTAGCTCAAGCGGCATGGCACTAGTATTCTCATATGGATAAAATTCTCGTGACTCATATTTTAACAAGCTGCCGAACTAATCCGTGACTCTTTCATAGCTCGCCATGTGTTTGTTAAATTTCCTGTGAGAAAATCGACCTGTGGCCCAACACTCCGAATGCATGGAGATATCCCTTGTAGTACAGCGGCTATAGCCCTCTACGGCCTTGACAATGTGGACATCAGCAGTTCGCTAACAACAGAAGGAAAACTCCAACCATTATCCTCCTCCATACTTGTCCCTCTCCCTTCAACCTGCTGAATATCTACAGGCCTCTATCATTGACACGAGGAAGATCCATTCCAAGTCTCATTCAGTCTCAATCGAATCTTAGTGTTTGATACAAGTCCTAAAAGAGTAGATATAGAAAATCCTAATCACCACCGCAGCAGGGAAAATCCTGTAAATACCATTACTTTTTTTAGAGTAAGGTAGGGGGAGTTGGCCCCATTTTGTTAAAAGAATAATGAATGAAGGGAAAGATGGGGTTGATCAAGTTACAAGCTCTAGTGAAGCATTACAACCCCTAAAGAAAAACAACAGTGGAAACCCGCTAGCTCAATTGCGTCTGCATGCACAGGTCGGAAATGATCGAGGCAGAGATCGACGAACGTGTCCCAGACAGGTTGCCATATCACTTTGGTGTAGTCTTTGAGCCTAAAAGCACCAGAGCGAGACTATAAATCCTATAAATTTCTAAGGAAATATTATCTAAATATACAGTCTGTTAATCATCTATATTAAATCTTGAACTCATATCTTAATCCTCACAGTAAAAAAAAAAACTCTTTGGAAACATTAGTCCTAGTTTAACTTGTCCCTCGAGTCTTATGTAGCTATTTCTTATATGCTTGCCAAATTTCATGTGAGCAACAACTTAGAAAGTAGGAGATATCCCTTGGCCTTAAAGAATGTCCATCTCAGCTGTTCGCTAGCAAGGCTTTAAGAAGATAAGAAAATAAGCCGACTGAGTATCCATATGCCTCTTTCATTGACAGGCAGATGACCATTCAAAGTCTCCTTCAGTCGCAATTGATTCCAAGCGTTTGATAAAAGTTCTGAAAGCGAGTAATCATAAAAATCCAAACCGCCACCATGGCAGGCAAAATCCTATAAATACCAACAACTTCTCACTCTTCATTCTTATTATCACTGCTCCTCACTCCCATGGACCGTAGCACTACATTCTTGATTCTGGCCTTGGTCCTCTTGTCCCATTGCTTCAGCCTCTTGTCAGCGGCCGGAATTAGCAAATCACGCCGTGGTGGAGCTTTGCAGGCTGCTGCCGAGGAAAACAACGATCTCGCGACAATGCGGGGTAAATGCTGCCCCTGCAATCGATGATTTTCTGACGGCGGCAAAAAGAAAAATGCACACAGCGGCAGGAAGAAACATCGGTCGAGCTCGAAAAATGGACACAAGGCTCGCAGCGGAAAGAATGCTGCGGGCACGCGCGTTGGCCCGTGTCGAGGGCTCATGAACCTGAAACAGCACAGGACCTTATGAGCTTCCCTTCACTAATCAACCTGCTACAACAGAGGCCCCTAATAAGCTTCCCTTCAGTAATCAACCAGTGATAATGATAAATGATGTTGGGGCTGAAAGGAATGATTATGCTGGAGTTGGGTTTCGTCCCTGAGCTGCTGGGTCAGGCTTCAGCTGCAATATCTATTTCCGTACATGTGTGTGTGTGTGTGTGTGTGTGTGTACACATGCCTTGTGATATTCTATGAACTGTATGTGTATGTATCTAGATGTCTTTCTTCCGTGTGGGTCTTTAGCCATGCAATGTCGCTGATAATAAGAAGGAATGAAAGCACATGGGATTGATAAGTTTAATTAATTCAGTCTTTGGAGAGGTAGAAGGTGTGCTCTGTTGCATTACATTTATAGAGAAATAGAAGAGTATAGATCCATAACACAATTGTAATGTCTCAACCAGACACTATCACAACACCTTCTAAGTGTATATACTATTTGGAAACAGTATAAGAATGTATACAGATATACAGTTTTTTCAGTACAAGTGAATTGAAAGCAGATCCACGGACAATGTACGTAGAGTGGAAGTCCATTTTTTTTAAACCGTAATCGTTAATAAATTATGGAAAGTTGGCTTAAGTCAACTAAAGCTCGTACTCTGATCTATCGATAGGTAAATCGTACATGGCGCACATAAATTGGGTTGGGTTTAAGTTTTAGTCATATTACTAAACAAGATTATAGTTCTTTTTCTAAGAATTTGTGTGTGTGTGTGAGTGTGTGTGTGTGTATATATATATGTATATCCCCCCCCCCCCTCCCCCCCCCCCCCCCCCCCCCCCTCCTCCTCTCTCTCCCAAATATTAGGGATAAGTTACTCTAATAATTTTTTTAAAGAGAATGATAGAGCCTCAAACTAAAAAGCATCATTTAAATATCATAGATAATAATAGAGATGTACAAAAATCTTACCGAGAAGATTGAAAGTACAATGATAAGTAAATAAGATACATAAGAGATAGGAGATTACAATTGAAAGTACATAAACCCAATGTCCCACCCCGCGCTTTCCAAAATATGTTGGAGCGAGAGTTCCGACGAGAGTCAGCAATGTATATATGTGAGGAAATAGCATACATGCTAAGCTTAAAGTTACATAAATCATCTATAAAGACAATAAAGTCACTGCAATAATACATATTAATTCAAACACATGAAAATTTCATTCAATGAATAAATCAAATAGAATAAAACTGAGTCCACATATATAGAGAATCAACAAGAAATAAAATGGAAGACATAGATACAAGACCAGAGGATCAACCAAGAGAACCCCCGGACTCCTTGGTAATACACGTGAAACTCTTCAAGTACCTGATTAGCAATGAAATAATCAGATCTGAATATTCAAATCCATGAGAGTCAGAAAACACCAAACAGTGTGTAAAATAAGAATGTGACGCACATATATAAATGGCATAAAAATGAGAAATACTGTGTAATATTATATAACAATAATAACACATTTTAATAAAGTTACAAGCATATCACCAGAACAGTAACATATGGCACATGCATAAACAGTAATGGAAACAATCTACTATAAAGTAATTTGTCAGTTGTCAATCCTCGTGTACATATTAGGTGAATACAGTTAGTCACAGCACGTAATGGACAATTCATTATTGTTAATTATGTCACGAACACCATTTCTACAGTAATAAACGCATCCCATACTACGCCTACTACACATATCCATCGGGGTCCTATTTTATTGAAACTGATCGATTGGAGATATTGTCCATGCTTTAGATAGTTTCGTACATACCTATTAGTAGTCAATAACAGTAAACAGTAACTCACTGTGAAACAGTATAACAGTAAACAGATGGGATGTCAGTCATCCCCCGATACCTGCAGTGGAACCGTATCCTGACTGCGCAAACTGTATCATAGGTCCACAAAAATACAGAGTTATCTCCTCTATCAATTTTCCCAATCTTGTTATAAGTTGCCTAATTACATTATTATTCAATCAATCAATATCCACTTACCTAAATTACTGGTGTAAAAGTACACCTAGAGAGGGGCGAATAGGTGTACAAGTTAATGTAAGACAATGATGCGGAATTTAAAACTAATTGCTAACATATAAAGTGTAACCAAGAGTGAGTCTGAATTTCCCGTGAAGGGCTCTAGAACTAAACCTCACGATTCCTCTGAATTATGAGTTGAGGTTCTTTAAAAACTCTCTTGATTGAACACAAGTGTGTGTACACAAGCTATATCACGCATACATATGAATGAGCATAAAAAGCAAATGCAAGACGAAGATATTTTCGAGATTCAAGCCATTGCTTTACGTCCTCGCCTTCACACAGAAAGATTTTCAACTAGCACTAAGGATCTTCCACAAAGGGACCTCCATCGAGGAATTACAACTCAACACCGAGAGTACACAATTCTTCCTCTCAAACACAAACAACTTCTACACAAGAGAAGGCACAAAACCAAAGTAAAGAAAAGATTACAATCTTGGTGATCCAATTCACAAATAACTCCTAGTTACAAACTATTTTTCTCACAAAACAAGATCCTAAAGATAGATTTTGAATTGATAGCTCAAGTGTGAGAAAACAAAGTGTTTGGAAAGAAAATCACCAAGAAAAACAATTAGGAAAAATTCTAGATAGATATGAAAATTAAAGCACAACCAAGTTTCCCAAAGACTTCTTTTTTCTTTAATTTTTTCAACACTTTGAAAACAAATAAAGGTAGAGATTTGAAGTACAAAAACTCTTTTGAAACTTTGAAGAATGTGGACAAGAAAGCACTAGAAAATTTGTTAAAATTCTCTTAAAAAATCTTAATGAAAACAACCCAAAACCCCTTCATATAGGGATAGGGAAAAACTAGCCGTTGGGGTCAAAAATTGTCCAGAATGGGCTGTCGGTCGACCTCCTCCCGTCGACCGGCCAATGGTCAAATTTCTGACCGTTTGTCACTGTCAGTCGACCACCACCCCAAGGCAAATTGCCTTGTCGGTCGACCGCCCGTCAACTGGGCTGACCCGAGAGTTGGGTAGTACCAGTCGGTCGACTGCATGATCGACCGGCCACATGAGCTTGCCCTTGTGCATGTATTTGTGCACATCGGTCGACCGAGCTCTGGTACGGTCGACCGCCAGTGGGCTCAGGACTGGGTTATATGTTAGAAACGGTGGCTTTTAATTTCCTATAAAATTCCACATAAAATCCACAAAAATAAATTCTTATAAATATTTGAAGTAAAAATATGTGTGATCAAAATTCAACACATATTTTAAACTATTTGAACTATTTTGAATCACGAAAATATTAGATTTAAATAAAAACTGTATTTTT